>ML357923.1:0-26607 GCA_005239505.1 Nicotiana paniculata | reverse complement strand
TAATCAAATTAATTACAACCTTATTTAATCATACTTGTTACTATTTCAAAAAATTACAGTCCAATATATTACCATACTCTTGCTCCTCTAACGGAATAGAAATACGATTTAAGTTAAGATTCACACTACTCAAGTAAGCTTTTCACGCCTATTCCGTGTGGATTCGACCCCAATCTCGTTGGATTACTATATTTGACATCGATCGCTTTACACTATTTTAAGGTGTAATTTGAGCGTATCAAGGGGTGACCTGACTCGGAGAGAAAAACAAAAGGACGAAACACTTGGGAGCACGGAGTTGATCAATACTTGGGAGCAAGGAGTTGATCAATATTTCCATCCTTAGTCCATTATTGATTGATTTTATGTTTAAAAACATTATGTTTTATGATTGTATGAACATGAGTGGCTAAGAACACTATTCTTATAGGGTCATGGGTGATACATGAATGCTGATGTTTGAAGTTTAAATTGACGATTTTGATTTCATATTGGGTTGTTTATTTACTTCTGTTCTTAATTATTTTGCTGTGCAGGTAACATGAGATACTATCTACGAATCTAGAGTTGAACACGAAAGTGTGAATTCTAGATTGCATATATCATTAAATAGAGCATGTTCTTGAACCCGGGCATCGGGGAACGGATTCGCAATTAGGATAGACATATACCTAATTGCCTTTCTTGGTTGAAATACAGGAAGCGTGAATGCATTCTTGTTAATCCTAAATTCCATAGACGTATAAGAATTGAGTTATCTTGAATAGGATAGTAAGAATTCGACAGATCCTTATGAGTAATATCAACTTTGTCAATCAACAATCCAGATAAATCAATTAGTCATTTTAAACTAAGAACGCAACACGATCGTTAGCTAACCCGTGACCCTGGAATATCCTCTCATACTGATTGTTACCCGTAATTGCTTAATTGTTTTGGTTGATTTCTAGTTATTGCATTACTTTATAGTTTTTAGGTAATAAATTAGTAAATTTTATATTTTGTGAGAAAATTCTTGAATCGGTAAGTTATTTGAATTTGAATCAGTCAAAAGTTAATCATATGTCTTCGTGGGAACAATACTCTACTCATTACTCTATTTCTTGACGACCATGTATACTTGCGTGAGTGTGTTTGGTCGCGACAATCTACATCATGCTTTTAATTGTACTATTGTGTTTATCTTGCATATTGAATGTCTTGAATAAAGCTGAAACTTGAGATTTAATGTTGCAATTATCGACTTAGCCTTCTTATTATGGAAAATTTGAGGAATACTTAATAACTATGAAATCCATGTCTTCTCACCTTGCAAGTACTTCCACAAGTGAGGTAAACTTCTTTACTCAATGGGATTGGACCGTTTGCCTAGGTAGTATAGTAACACCACTCTTATGGGATCGGGTTCTTTGCCTCAGCAGTATGGTAACACTGTCTTATGGGATCGGGTTGTTTGCCTCGGCAGTATGATGTTAACATTATTCTTATCGAATCGGGCTATTTGTGTAATGACCCGGCCGGTCGTTTCGTGAGATTAAACCCGTTTCCCCATATCTGCTTTATCATATATTGCTTATCCTGTTTATATTGTGTTGCATCGGTTTGTTTAGGTTCGGAATGGTCGTGGAGAGAATAGAGGAACTTAGCCTCTTATAGTAGCCTAATAGCTGAAAAGTCAACTGGGAGTTGAATTAATTGTAAACGACCTCATAATACAAATTTTATGGCTCGGATAGCTTCATTAGGTGATTTGGGACTTGGGAGTGTGTTCAGAATGAATTTTTGATGTCCGATGTAGAATTAGGCTTGAATTGGCGAAAGTTAGTTTTTGGCGATTTCTGGTCGGCAGTGGAAAATAGGATATAGAGGTCGGAATGGAATTCCAAAAGTTGAATTAGGTTCGTAATGACATTTTGGATATGTGTGCAAATTTTCAGGTCAATCGGATGTGTTTTGGTTGGTTTCGGCATCATTGGCGAGATTTAGAAGTTTCAAAGTTCTTAGGCTTGAATTTGATGTAATTTTTGTGCTTTTTGCATTGTATTTGGTGTTTCGAAGGCTTGACTAAGTTTGAATGATTCTATAGGGTGTGTTAGTATGTTTGGTTGGGGCCCCGAGGGGCTCGAGATTGATTTCTGATGGTTAGCGGAGGTTTGGACTTTGGAAATTTACAACAAATAGCTGCTGGTGTGAATCTACTGGTGTGGTTGCACCTGCGGATGGGGAGCCGCAACTGCGATGCCACAGGTGCGAAAATCCCTGCGTAGGTGGGAAAAGAGGTCAGGCAGGAGGAATCCGCAGATGCGAAGCACCTGCGACGCCCAAGTGCAGAAAAGGAATCGCAGGTGCCAGAATTTGGACTGTTAGTGGGTTTTTGCAGGTGCGCACCTGGAACCGCAGGTGCGGATTAATTGGGCAGAACAGTATAAAAAGGTGACTCCGCAAATATTTTGTCATTTCTTCCATTGTTGCATGCGGGTTAAGCTTGTTTCAGAGAAAGTTGAAGGGGGGATTCGAAGGTCTTTAGTGGAGGTAAGTTCCCGGACTATAAAACTCGTTTCTATGTTATTTTGTAACAGATTAGACTTGTAACTTGACGAATTTAAAGTGGAAAAAGTTGGGGAAAATGAAGAGGAAATTTGGAAATTCTTTTGCTGATTTGAGTGAGCAATTATGGTCCGATTGTGGAATTTTTGGTATGTATAGAATCGTGGGAGGATGAGGATTCTAGTGATGTAAATTTTATTGATTTCCGAGACGTGGGTCCAGGGCTCGGATTTGGCCGAATTTCGAGAATTGTGTTAAAATTTATGTCTTTCGATTAGGTATTGTTCCGTTAGCGTATATTGATGATGTTAATCAGATTTTGGTTAGATTCGGAGCATTTGGGAGCTAATTCGATGGGCAAGCGCATCGCGGAGTAGCTTTTGGGCAGTTTTGAGGTAAGTAACGATTGTAACTCTAAACCTGAGGGTATGACACCCAGTTATTTGATATTGTGTTGATAAATAAGGTTATGCACATGCTACGTGATGAGCATGAGGGCGTACACTGATAGGGATTGTGACTTGGTCCGTCCCGTAGCGACTATTAAGCCGCGTATTCAGTTTGAAACCTTATGGTATCCAGTGTTTTAGAAGTTTATACTTGTTTATGGGATGTGAGCCATTTTGGGGCCTTGTGCCGACCTGTTTAGACCCTCCGGAGTATTTTACCATGTTTGGGTACTTTTACACTATTCTACCTCTATCTCGTTAGAACAATTGCGAACTCAGTCATGTTTCCTACTTATTTTTATTTTCATTGTTATCACGCTATTTTGAAAACTGTGAAAAGTATTTTGGGCTGAGTAGCGTGAGACGAGGTGAATTGCCCAAGTGGCTTGTGAGGGTGACTGAGTCAAGCCGAGAGTCGAGTATGTGAAGATAGTTGTGGATCGGGCTACACGCCGCAGCAATATATATGTGTTAGGTCGAGTGCCGAGTATGTGAGGATAGTTATAGGACGGGCTGCATGTCGCAGCAATATATATGTCATATATTATATGTGGGTGGGGCTGCACGCTGCAGCAATAGAGATTATATATATATATATATATATATATATATATATATATATATATATATATATATTGATCGGGTTGCACGCCGCAACAATATATGTTATATATGGATCTGGCTGCACGTCACAGCAGTATACATATTAGATCGGGCCGCATGCCATAGCAGATATAGCGCTTGGGCTGAAGGAGCCCCTCATGGAGTCTGTACACGCGTTGTGAGCGCAGTCGACTATTATAGGGATCGGGCTGCACACTGCAGCGTATGTTATATATGGATCAGGCTGCACGCCGCAGCAGTATATATATATATATATATATATATATATATATAGCGGAGCGGGCTGCCCGCCGCAGTAGTTGTGTGTGTTCATGGTACTTGCTGAGTGCGAGTGTTAAATGAGAGCATGAGATACTGATAGTGGAGTCACAAGTGACTGAGAGGCTTGCCCGAGAGGCTTTATTGTGAGTGGTAATGTGCCCGAGGGGCTTATATTTCATGAAAAGGTTGTTTTCACTCTTCTTACATTGAGACTTTGATAATAAATGTTGGACAAATGTTTTCATACAAGATTTTTAAATGAAACCCAGAGTTTTATGAAATATTCGGAATTGTAGATTCCTGATTTGATTTGTTCATTTCCACTGTTATCCACTATATGGATTTACATGATTTAAATTGCTCGTCACCACACTCAAGTTTTTAGTTACATTGATTACTTACTGAGTTGGCGTACTCACGTTATTCCCTGCACCTCTGTGTGCAGATCTAGGTACCGGACCATCTCACTAGTTGATTTTTGGATGAGCTTTGACTTGTTCGAGGATTGAGGTAGCTACTCAGGGTCCCCAGCTCACCTCATTTCCTTCCCTCATATCATAGCTTCTTTTTGTCTTTTGTACCTCAGACTTTTGTTGTACCAAGCCACTATGTTGTACATTGTATTTTTCAGTCTTAGATGCTCATGACAGTTGACTATAGGTTTTGGGGAAGTGTGTATTTGTTTTATCTCATTCTACTATTTTTAAAATATGCTAATTGTTGGAAATTATGATATATATATTGATAGTCTAAAACGGTTGGCTAGCCTAGTTGCATGATAGGCGCCATCACGGCCGGCTTAGGATTTGGGGTTGTGACAAGTTTGTATCTGAGCCTAGGTTACATAGGACTCAACGGTCATGAGCAGGTTTAGTAGAGTCTTGCGGATCGGTACGGAGAAGTATGTACTTATATTCGAGAGGCTGCAGAACCCTTAGGAACAATCTCATTTTTCTTGAATTTTGTCGTGCCATTTAGTTGATTTTGGAAATCTAAACTTCTGTTGTTTCATTCTCTCACAGATGGTGATGACTCGCGCCACCGATCAGGGCGATCAGCCACCAGCTAGACCAGTGAGAGGTCGAGGCCGTGGTAGAGGTAGAGGCCAGCCCGTGCGGCAGCCAGGGCAGTACCAGTTGATCCCCCTACTACTCAAGATCAGGATCCCGCCGCAGATGCTCAAGCGGGACAGGCTCAGGCACCGGCAGTGCCTATTGTTATTCCGGGTCTTCAGGAGACCTTGGCTCATATCTTGAATGTGTGTACCACCCTTTCTCAGGCAGTTGTCGCTACTTCTCAGGCCGAGGGAGGTAGTCAGATTCTAGTTGCCCGAATGCCTGAGCATGTTACTCAGGGCTAGCAGACACCGGGGGTGGTTCCAGCCAGCCGGTTGCTCAAGTTCAGGGGTTCGTGGTCCCAGTTATGCCAGATGATGAGCAGCGTAGGCTGGAGAGTCTTAGTAGACTACAGTCTCCGACATTCAGTGGTGCTAAGGGCGAGGATGCC
The DNA here is from genome assembly GCA_005239505.1 of Nicotiana paniculata. Taxonomy (NCBI): domain Eukaryota; kingdom Viridiplantae; phylum Streptophyta; class Magnoliopsida; order Solanales; family Solanaceae; genus Nicotiana; species Nicotiana paniculata. The sequence goes on along the minus strand of ML357923.1, from coordinate 21,220 downwards.
CAGGGTTTTCTGGATAAGTGTCAGAGGATGCTGCGTACTGCTGGGATTTTTGAGACCAGCGAGGTCTCATTTGCTACTTTTCAGTTTTCTGGTGCTGCTTTCACTTGGTGGGAGTCTTTTGAGAGGCGTAGGCCTATTGGTTCAGCACCCCTCACCTGGCAGCAGTTCTCTACTATCTTTTTGGTGAAGTATGTAACCCGGTCACACAGGGAGGAGCAGCGTAGGATTTTTGAGCATCTGCGTCAGGGCGAGCTACCAGTGATGCAGTACGAGATGAAGTTTTCGGAGTTGGCTCATCATTCCACTGAGTTGGTCCCTACTGATAGGGAAAGGAATAGGAGGTTTATAGATGGCCTTACTTATCAGCTCCGCCTTTTCATGACCCGGGAGAGAGTATCAGAGCTATATTCGAGCAGGTTCTTGATAGTGCTCGAGATATTAAATCGGTTCGCTGCCAGGAGCGTGTAGAGAGGGAGACCAAGAGGCCTCGTGGATCGGGTGGTTCTAGTTGTTCTTCTTCTAGGGGCAGTTTTAATATGGTAAAGGACGTTAATTCAAGCAGCCCAGCCTATGATGGTGCATATTCGAGGCATGGTCCCCGCGGTCTTCAGCCAGGCCATTCTTCATTCGGTGCCCTTCCAGCCCAGAGTGCAGCTCGAGCACCATCAGCTCAGGGTTCTTCTATGCATTGTTCTCCTAGTGGCCATTCTGGTGCCAGGGGTTCATTTCAGTACCAGTTACAAGCTCCAGGGAGCTGTTATGAGTGTGGAGAGTTCGGGCATATGAGGAGGCAGTGTCCTTATATTCTTAGAGGTCCATCTCAGCCGAGGAGCCAGCCTTCGACTTCAGCTCCCGTTACTTCACCACCCACCCCGGCAGCTAGGGGTGGTAGTCAGTCAGCTAGAGGCTGCCCTAGAGGGGGAGGTCGAGCAGGTGGAGGACAGGCCCGTATGTATGCCTTTCTAGCCAGGCTAGATGCTATGGCCTCTGATGCAGTGATCGCAGGTATTGTCTCAGTCTGTTTCCGAGATGCCTTGGCTTTATTTGACCCTAGTTCTACATATTCCTATGTTTCTTCATATTTTGCTCATTTTCTGGAAATGCCCTGTGAGTCTTTAGTTACATCTGTTCATGAGTTGACTCCGGTGGGTGATACTGTTTGGTTGGATCGTGTGTATCGGTCGTGTGTGATATCTATTGGGGGTCTGGAGACTAGAGTGTACCTACTGTTACTCATCATGGTCGATTTTGATGTGATATTGGTCATGGAATAGTTATCTCTGTGTCATGTCGTTCGTGATTGTCACGCTAAGACCGTGACCTTAGCTATGCCCGGATGTCCGAGGGTTGAGTGGAGAGGTTCTTCTGATTATGTGCCTAGCAGGGTTATTTCCTACCCGAACGATCAGCATATGGTTGAGAAGGGGTGTTTATCGTATCTGGATTTTGTGAGGGTTGTCAGTGGTGAGACTCCTGCTATTGATTCGGTTCCTATGGTCCGTGACTTTCCGGACGTGTTTCCTGCAGACCTGCCAAGCATGCCACCTGACAGGGACATTGGTTTTGGTATTGACCTGGTGCCAGGCACCCAGCCTATTTCTATTCCACCTTATCATATGGAACTAGAAGAGCTAAAGGAATTAAAGGAGAAGCTTCCGGAACTCCTAAATAAGGGGTTCATCCGGCCTACTGTGTCACCTTGGGGTGCACCGGTGTTGTTTGTAAAGAAGAAGGATGGTTCTATCAGTATGTGTATTGATTATCGGCAGCTGAACAGAGTTACGGTGAAGAACCGGTATCCCTTGCCTTTTATAGATGACTTGTTTGATCAATTGCAGGGTGACAGGGTATTTTCTAAGATTGACTTGCGTTCCAGCAATCATCAGTTGAAGATTCGGGGGCCAGACATCCTGAAGACTGCTTTCAGGACTAGATATGGTCATTATGAGTTTTTGGTTATGTCATTCGGGCTGACCAATGCCCCAGCAGCCTTTATGAACTTGATGCCCAGTGTATTCCAGCCCTATCTGGATTCTTTCTTCATCGCGTTTATTGACGATATCTTGGTGTATTCCCGATATCGGGAGGATCATGAGCAGCATTTGAGAGTTGTGCTTCAGACCTTGAGAGAGAAGAGATTGTATGCAAAATTTTTGAAGGATGAGTTCTAGCTTGATTCAGTAGCATTCTTGGGGCACGTGGTGTCCAATGAGGGTATTCAGGTTGATCCGAAGAAGGTAGAGGCGGGGCAAAGCTAGCCTAGACCGTCATCAGCTACTGAGATTTGCAGTTTCCTTGGTTTGGCAGGATACTTTCGTTGTTTAGTAGAGGGATTTTCATCTGTTACAGCACCTATGACCAGATTGAACCAGAAGGGTGCTTAGTTCAGGTGGACTGAGGAGTGTGAGGAGAGCTTTGAGAAGCTCAAGTCAGCTTTGACTACAGCTCCGGTATTGATTTTGCCTACGGGTTCAGGTTCTTATACAGTTTACTGTAATGCCTCGGGAGTTGTCCTTGGAGCAGTTTTGATGCAGGACGGTAGGGTGATTGCCTACGCATCAAGACAGTTGAAGGTGCACGAGAAGAATTATCCAGTGCACGATCTTAAGCTAGCAGCTACTGCTCACGCCTTGGAGATTTGGCGTCATTATTTGTATGGAGTGCATTGTGAGATTTTCACTGATCACCCGTATTTTGCAGCATTTGCTTAAGTAGAAGGATCTGAATTTGTGTCAGAGAAGGTGGTTGGAGCTTCTCAAGTATTATGACCTCACTAATTTATATCATCCGGGGAAGGCCAATGTAGTGGTTGATGCCATGAGTCGCAGAGCAGAGAATTTAAGGAGTCTAGCCTACCTTCCAGTAGAAGAGTGACCTTTAGCACTTGATGTTCAAGCTTTAGCAGGTCAGTTGGTGAGGTTGGATCTATCAGAGCCTCTGCGGGTATTGGCTTGTGTAGCCTCCAAGTCTTCTCTTTATGATCAGATTAGAGCACGCCGGTATGATGATCCACATTTGCTTGTTCATCAGGACAGGGTCCATCACGGTAATGCCAGGGATGTGGTTATTGATGATGATGGGGTCATGAGGATGTACGGTCGGATTTGCGTGCCCAATGTGGATGGGCTTCGAGATTTAATTCTAGCTGAGGCCTATAGTTCGCGGTATTCCATCCATTCAGGTGCCGCGAAGATGTATCAGGATCTGAGACATCATTATTGGTGGAGGCGGATAAAGAGAGATATTGTTGAGTTTTTGGCTCGGTGTCTCAACTGTCAGCAGGTCAAGTATGAGCACTAGAAACCAGGTGGATTTCTTCAGATGTTTGATATAACGGAGTGGAAGTGGGAGAGAATCACCATGGAATTTGTAGTTGGACTCCCATGAACTTCGAGGACGTTTGATGCTATATGGGTTATTGTGGATCGGCTGACCAAGTCCGCGCACTTCATTCATGTTGGTACTACTTATTCTTCGAAGCGATTAGCTGAGATTTATATCAGGGAGATTGTCCGGTTGCATGGGGTTCCAGTTTCTATCATTTCTGACAGAGGTACTCAGTTCACATCTTAGTTTTGGAGAGCCGTACAGAGAGATTTGGGTACTCAGGTCGAGTTGAGCAAAGCATTTCATCCTCAGACTGACGGGCAGTCGGAGCGTACTGTTCAGACTTTGGAGGATATGTTGCGTTCATGTGCCATTGATTTTAGGGGTTCATGGGACAAGTTTCTGCCACTCGTGGAGTTTGCATATAATAATAGTTATCAGTCGATATCCAGATGGGTCCGTATGAGGCTTTATATAGTAGGAGGTGCAAATCTCCGGTTGGTTGATTGGAGCCGGGCGAAGCTAGGCTATTGGGCACAGACTTGGTTCAGGATGCGTTGGGTAAAGTGAAATTGATTCAGGATCATCTTCACACGGCGTAGTCTAGGCAGAAGAGTTATGCAGACTAGAAGGTCCGAGATGTGTCTTTCATGGTTGGGGAGAAGATATTGCTGAAGGTGTGACCCATGAAGGGTGTTATGAGGTTTGGAAAGAGGGGAAAGCTGAGTCCCCAGTCTATTGGACCTTTTGAGGTGCTTCATAGGGTTGGGGAGGTGGCTTATAGACTTTCCATTCCTCCCAGCTTATCAATTATTCATCCACTGTTCCATGTTTCGATGCTCCGGAAGTATGTTGCTGACCCGTCTCATGTTTTGGACCTCATCATGGTTCATCTCGAGGGTGATATGTCATATAAGGTAGAGCCAGTGGCTATTTTGGGTCGTCAAGTCAAAAAGCTGAGGTCTAAGGATATAGCTTCAGTGAAGGTTCAGCGGAGAGGACAGCCGGTGGAGGATGCCACCTAGGAGACCGAGTGGGAGATGCGGGATAGATATCCTCACTTATTCGAGAGTCCAGGTATGTTTCTAGACCCGTTCGAGGACGAACGTTTGTTTAAGAGGGGGAGGATGTAACGATCCGGCCGGTCGTTTCATGAGATTAGCCCCGTTTCCCCCATTTATGAATTCTCATATATTTCTTAGCCTGTTTATGTTGTGTTTGGTCGGTTGGTTTAGGTTCGGAGTGGTCGTGGAGAGAACAGAGGCACTTAGCCTCTTAAAGTAGCCTAATAGTTGAAAAGTCAACTGGGAGTTGACTTATTGGTAAACAACATCGGAATGCAGATTCTATGGCTCGAATAGCTTCGTTAGGTGATTTGGGACTTAGGAGTGTGTTCGGAATGAAGTTTTGATGTCCCGTGCAAAATTAGGCTTGAATTGGCGAAAGTTAGTTTTTGGCGATTTTTGATCGGCAGTGGAAAATAGGCTATGGGGGTCGGAATAGAATTCTGAAAGTTGGAACAGGTTCGTAATGTCATTTTGGATATGTGTGCAAATTTTCAGGTCAATCGGATGTGTTTTGGTTGGTTTCGGCATCATTGGCGAGATTTAGAAGTTTCAAAGTTCTTAGGCTTGAATTTGATGTAATTTTGGTGTTTTTGCGTTGTATTTTTGTGTTTTGAAGGCTCGAGTAAGTTTGAATGATTCTACGGCATGTGTTAGTATGGTTGATTGGGGCCCGGAGGGGCTCGGGATTGATTTCAGATTGTTAGCAGAGGTTTGGACTTAGGAAATTTGCAGCAAATAATTGCTGGTGTGAATCTACTGAGTGGCCACACCTGTGGATGGGGAGCTGCAAGTGCGAAGGTCCGGCGCAGGTGCGAAAAAGAGGCCAGGTAGGACGAATCCGCAGGAGCAAAGCAGGGGCCTCACCTATGAAACCGCAGGTGCGAGAATTTGGATTGTTAGTGGGTTTTCGCAGGTGTGAATAATTATCAGCAGGTGTGGATTAACTGGGCAGAACAGTATAAAAATGTGCCTCCGCAAATATTTTGTCATTTCTTTCATTGTTGCATGCGGGTTAAGCTTGTTTGAGAGCAAATTGAAGGGGGGATTCGAAGGTCTTCAGTAGAGGTAAGTTCCCGGACTATAAAACTCGTTTCTATGTTATTTTGTAACGAATTAGGCTTGTAATTTGAAATTTTTAAAGTGGAAAAAGTTGGGGAAAATGGGGAGGAAATTTGGAAATTTCTTTGGTGATTTGAGTGAGCAATTATGGTCCGATTGTGGAATTTTTGGTATGTATAGAATCTTGGGAGGATGAGGATTCTAGTGATGTAAATTTTATTGATTTCCGAGACGTGGGCCCGGGGCTCGGATTTGGCCGAATTTCGAGAATTGTGTTAAAATTTATATCTTTCGATTGGGTTTTGTTCCGTTAGCATATATTGATGATGTTAATCGTATTTTGGTTAGATTAGGAGCATTTAGGAGCCAATTCGAGGGGCAAGCGCATTGCGGAGTATCTTTTGGGCAGTTTTGAGGTAAGTAACGATTGTAACTCTAAACCCGAGGGTATGACACCCCGTTATTTTATATTGTGTTGATAAATAAGCTGACGCACATGCTAGGTGACGAGCGTGGGGGCGTGAACCGATAGGGATTGTGACTTGGTCCGTCCCGCAACGACTATTAAGCCACGTATTCGGTTTGAAACCTTATGGTATCCTGTGTTTCGAAAGTTTATACTTGTTTATGTGTTGTGACCCATGTTTGGGGCCTTGTGCCGACCTATTTAGACCCTCAAGGGTATTTTTCCATGTTTGGGTACTTTTACACTATTATACCCCTATCATGTTAGAACAATTGTGAACTCAGTCATGTTTCCTACTTGTTGTTATTTTCACTGTTATCACACTGCTTTGAAAAATCTGAAAATTATTTTGGGCTGAGTCCCGTGAGTTGAGATGAATTTCCCAGGTGGCTTGTGAGGGTGACTGAGTCAAGCCGCGAGCCGATTATGTGAGGATAGCTATGGATCGGACTGCACGCCGCAGCAGTATATATGTGTTAGGCCGATCGCCGAGTATGTGAGGATAGTTATGGTACGGGCTGCACGCCACAGCAATATATGATATATATGGATCGGATTGCATGCCGAAGCAGTATACATATTGGATCGGGCTGCACGCCGCAACAGATATAGCGTTTGGGCTGAAGGAGACCCTCTAGGAGTCTGTACACCCCTAGTGAGCGCAGTCGACTATTATATGGATCGGGTTGCACGCCGCAGCGTATGTTATATATGCATCGGGCTGCATGCCGCAGCNTGAGAAGGCTACCCGCCGTAGCAGTTGTGTGTGTTCATGGTACTTGCTGAGTGCGAGTGTTAAGTGAGAACATGAGATACTGATAGTGGAGTCACGAGTGACTGAGAGGCTTGCCCGAGAGGATTTATTGTGAGTGATATTGTGCCCGAGGGGATTATGTTTCATGAAAATTCTGTTTTCACTCTTCTTACATTGAGCCTCTGATAATAAATGTTGGACAAATGTTTAGATACAAGATTTTTAAATGAAAGCCGGAGTTTTATGAAATATTCGGAATTGTAGATTTCTGATTTTATTTGTTCATTTCTACTGTTATCCACTATATGGATTTACATGATTTAAATTTCTCGTCACTACACTCAAGTTTTTAGTTCCATTAATTACTTACTGAGTTGGCGTACTCATGTTACTCCCTGCACCTCTGTGTACAGATCCAGGTACCGTACCATCTCACTAGTTGATTTCCGAACGAGCTTGGAGTTGTTCGAGTATTGAGGTAGCTGCTCAGCGTCCCCAGCTCACCTCATTTCCTTCCCTCAGATCATAGCTTCTTTTGGTCTTTTGTACCTCAGACTTTTGTTGTAGCAAGACACTATGTTCTACATTGTATTTTTCAGTCTTAGATGCTCATGACAATTGACTCCGGGTTTTGGGGAAGTGTGTATTTTTTTCATCTCATTCTGCTATTTTTAAAATCTGCTAATTGTGGGAAATTATGATATATATATATATATATATATATATATATATTGATAGTCTAGAACGGTTGGCTAGCCTAGTTCCATGATAGGCGCCATCACGGCCGGCTTAGAAGTTGGGGTCGTGACAGTTTGCCTCGGCAGTGCAGAGTACCACTATTCTTATGGGATCGGGCAGTTCACCTCTACAACTTCTTGCTTAATAATCGCAATGGGTTCCAGTTGGATAATTGAATTAGTGCCTTCACGGCCAGTTATGAGATGTTGGTGATGTGTTATGCACTCCTGATGTATTTATTGTAGTTGTTTTTATTTGTCTTATTGATACATGTTGTATGCTCATGATGACTACTTTATGCATTTTTATTATTATTATTGACCTCTAGTAAGTGTCAAGGTGACCCCTCGTAACTACTTCTTCGAGGTTAGACTAGATACTTATTGGGTACGCATTGTTCTCCATACTCACGGTACACTTATGCATTGGTGTGCAGATACTGAGACAGGTTCCACAAGTGGTCACGCGGGCGCGTAGCCGATCATCTACTAAGACTTAAGGGTGAGCTGCTTGCCTTGATACGACCCACAGCACCTGAGTCTCCTTCCATCTTATTTACTATTCCTGTCTATTAATTTTGTACAGTCATTTAGTAGTTTTGTATGTTCTCTGGATTGGTCATGTACTTGTGGTGTCGCGTTTTTGGGATTTGTAGCAGTTATGTATTGTTATACTTGTCATTTCTATCAACCTATGTAATTATGATGTCGATATTTTGTTTAAAAAGACTTATCGCGGTTGCATGAAATTTAGTGTAATTATAAATATGTTGAAAAGGGATAAATAAATAGTATTTCACTTGTGGGCTTGCCTAACAGCGGCGTTAGGTGCAGTCTCGATCTAGTACGGAATTGGATTGTGACAATTAGCTTACGTGAAATCAAGATTATATAATGACAATTTTCACTATGTTTGTATAGATATGACGTCATGGAATATCTTTTGAAACATAGTCTAATACATACATGATACATGTGATAATATATGCATCAAGGTATTAGATTTTGCATTATGTGACACTAATGTCCATATGCGTTAAATAGTGAAGAAAATGTATCAAGCAATACATTATAATAATAGCATTTATGCGGTTTACCCTAAAATTTTAGATAACAATTAAACTTATATTGTGGTTTTAAGGATATGTGATTTCGTCCAATACCAATTGATAAATGAGAAAATAAATGGATGAATTAGACAGTAAAATAAATCCAACCAGTGTATATGCAAAGCCTCGACCTCGAATTGAAGTAACCTCAAGGTGATATAGTAAGGACAAAAAAGAATAAAATAACTCTGAAGAACAGTAAGTAGAGCAATAAGCAAGAAAGAAATGGTTGGATATGTTTTTTCTCAATGAGCAATGATGATTAGAAATGAATAGAATTCCTCTTTATATAGTAGAGGATTTATAATTAAGGTATACTTCTAATTACAGTAGGAAATCATATCAACGGCTTATTACCGCTATAGATTTGATCTGTTCCGAGATTCACGCCACAATCCTCGACCAATCGCGGATATCTCGCCCTTTCCGTTATAAAGCTATGCCGATATTACTCAGAATCTGTCTCTTTCTGGCCTCGATTGACATTGACGTCGATCTAAAAAGAGGCTTCGATTTCGGACTCGGCGTCCTAGATCTTCGACGTAACACTCCTATCTCGACCAAATAGTGGAATTGGGTAGCCCCGATTTCTACTGTATACAGATAGTCCCCTCGTTTCTTAGAATAAAATGATAAGAAACGACTTGTGCCTTGATTTTATTATGACCTCGATAAACAGTGATGTCATCCCCATGACGTAAGCAATGGAGGTGACCGAAATGTCCCGTAGGTACAATTCCCCAAACCAGTAATGTGCATCAGTGGGCGGTCGTCCATTTGCACCGTCGAGCCGTAATTCTATAAATATGGACTCCTTTGCTGAATCAAACTTTTGCTTTCATCTTCATCAATTTCTCTAAGTCTTCAAATCTCGCAATTTCTTCTTCATCATCATTCCTTAGGTCATCTCCTCTAGTTTCAAACCACCAAAACCTAATATTTTCCTCTTTCTTCTACTTGCATATTGGCAAAAACCTCAAAAGCCGTTCAAGAGAAAGCTTCCTCTTCTTCTTCTCTGTCGGCCGGTGATAAAACGCCGATGGAACCGCTCCCTAGTGAATATGTTCCCAGCCCCTGCGTTCTAAAGTTTGACTTTAAAGTTGAGAACTCTCCATCGGTCCCTGGCCGATGTGAGCAAGTATCGAGATACATCTGCTCGATAACGGTGGGATACCTCGAGGAGGTAAAAAGGTATTGCAACTAGGGGGACGAAGTTGTTATACAAATCCCTGCTCCTGAAGAAAGTATTACCACCCACGTGGAGGGGTTTCTAAGTGTTTACACTTACCCTTTCACGTTGGGTCCCCTCGACCAAGTTATCATAGATTTCTGTAATAGGTACCACGTAACCCTCGGCCAAGTTCACCCCTCTTTCTGGCACATCGTGATCATGCTCCAATTCTTTTCTAGCAAGGTCGAGGGGAATACTTTCGAGATTATACCACCCCTGGATCTTTCGAGGGTTGATCAAACTACAACGCCGAGCGACTAGGGCATTGTTCTCGAGTATCGACGAGGACAAGGATGGGGTTGGATGAGTAGGTTTGTTCGGGTAAGGACCTGTGACCTCATCCCAAAGAAAGAAATGACATTCCTCGAGAAGTGGAACCCCAAACGTAAGCATTTACTCATCAGTTTCCTTGTTCCTATTTTTATATTTACTTAACATCTTTATTTGTCAATTTAAGTAACACTTAACATTTTTATCGTATTTTTATCTTTACTTAACATCTTTACTCATCAGGGGTGGATGCCTCGAGCGGTTCCTGACCTCGAGGACTAGGTTCGGAAGTTGGCCTTGACTTTCTCTTATGCTGAGCGCTGCCGGCGTGACTTGGCAAAGGGAAAATGAGAGGTAAAGAAAGACAGTGAGTTTTACTTTCTTATTTCTGAGGTGCTAATCATATTTCTTTTTCTCACTAAGTTTCTTTTTGGGAAGGCCTGAAAAAGGATGCAGTTTTGAGGCCCCCTAGATGCGAGGAAGACACTAAGTCCCCGATTCCGAAACCGGGAAAAGATAATAAGTGGAAGGGGGTCTCGTCGTCTGAGAACCCCAAACACAAAAAGGCCCCAAATCGAAGGACCAGGAGTAAAATAATTCCTCTCACCATAGACTCGATCCAAAGGTTGAGAGAAAAAGAAGAAGAAGAAGAAGAAGAAGAAGAAGTAGAGGTTAATGACTCGGTGTTGGTGATTCGACCAATGAAGACCACCGAGGCTGCAGAGCCTTCAAAACTGGAGGCGGTTGTCGAGATCCAGCCTCATAATGAGGAGGCTTCAAAGAAAAATTTGAGTGAAGTCTCTGAATCGCCTGAGGTCGATATTGTCCCTCGACCAGCAACAAACATACCGGAGGGGGCAGTTCTGAGACCCCGAGAGCCGAACAAAGCGCCCCGAGCGTCTCGCTCGGGGCAATGCCAGTAGGTTACTTGCCTTCTGTACCGGCTTTCTCGAAAGAGACAATAAGAGATGCTCGGGCCATGAGGACCACCGAGATACACGGAGTCCCTAGTAAAGAGGATCCCTTTCGGGATTGATTTACCGGGGTCGATGATGCCTCAGACATTAACAATGCGTCTAACCTCTTTGAAGAGGTCAACGCCTTCTATCTCGAGTAAGTGTTATTTTCCATTGTTGTATTTATCTTTTTCATTTAATTCCTTCAATCTAACTTATATTTTTCTTCTTATATAGGTTTTTTCCAAGTCTTGGGCCGACCTGAACCAATGTGAGTCTGAGCTCCATGTTTACCTTGAAAATTGTAATTACAATTATATTTGATTAGATGGTTCTAGAAATATGTGATCTATTTTAATATCAGTTATTTAGGCAGTATATTCTAGGTGAGAAGTGAGAACTAAATAAGAGTCAAGGGCAATGGGAGTAAGCAATCCGAGCAGTGGAGAGACGGGGTCTAGAGCTTGGTCGAAATGGGCCTCGAGGTCGAGCTCAGAAGATTGACAAGGGGCTGTCGAGAGTGATATAGTGGTATTGAAAGCCTCGAAGATGAGCTCTTTGTGGTAATAACGAGAAATAAATGAAGAACAACTATTGAACACAATAAATGAAGGGCAATATATCAATGAAACAATGATATAGAATGTTTGAGTTAGAGAGCAGAGAATGTTATTGTTCTTGTATTGTATATCATCTGTCTTAGAAGTGACAAGGGTCCCCTTTATATATGAGGGGGAATTCCAACATAGTACATGGGTAATTAATACAAAGAGAGATGGATGGTACAACCATTTAATACTTCAATCACTTGCCCTTTCATAATTTTACATCTTCTTCAAACCTTCAAACTTTTACTAAGTGTTTCCCACTCTTATCTTCTATCTGCGTTTGCTTATTCATATTTTCTCTTCAAAACTCAATTACAACCATGGAAAAAACTTCCAAAACGGTACCTCAAAAGGAGGGAGCTGCTTCTTCATCATCCCCGTCTAAGGGAAAGTCAAGAAGTCCTCCTACCATCAAGCAATGCATCCCTGGCCCTTTTGACACCATCTCCGATTTCACGATTGAAAAACCCATTCTAAACTGGGCTGATGTGAGCTCATGTCTCGATACATAAGTGTAGTATCCAATACAGAGAGGGTAAAACTTGACTTCCATTGGGGGGAGGCGGCCCGAGTAGAAATTCCTACAACTGACGAAAGCATAGTCACGCATAATGCTGGCTTTCTCAGCGTATATACATACCCTTTTACTTTAGGCCCCGTAGATTCATCCTCTCTACCGATTGACCCGGTGATTCTTGATTTTTGTCATCAATACCGAGTGACACTCGGTCAGATAAATCCTTCTTTTTGGAGAATTGTATATATGATTCGACACATTACCAACATGGTCGAGGGAATGACTTTCACCCTCGACCATTTGATCAGATTATACAACCCTCGTCTCTTCCGCGGGGACCTAATTAAATTGCACTATCAATCTGCCAAGGTGTTCCTCACCTGCATCGACGAGGATAAAGATCGGGGATGGATGAGCCGATTTGTTAGAATCATAATTTCAGACATCACCCCTACTGATAGAATGTCGTTCCTGTAGGAATGGAATATGAAACGTAAGTACCCCTGAATTTAGTATGTTTTGCCATCTCTTTTTCTCTTTGAATGATTTTCTTCTAATTGTGTAGCCACCATTTGGTTCCCAGCACGGTCCAGGACCTTCCGGGGTAGGTAAAACTTTTGGACTCCGATTTTCCATACAACAAAAGCGTATGGCGTGATCTGGCTAAAACACGGTGGTAGACTAAGAACCACGGTGTGCTCTTGTTATTATTGTTTTCTCATTCTTTGTAAGTACTTTTGATGGTAGTGTTTTTTATATAACACGTGTTTGCAGGCCTTGGTGAAGGCGTGTTGATGAGACTGCCCCTACCTGGTGAGGAAAAGGCTCCGAAGACTGGCAAGGACAAGAAAAGGAAGAAGGAGGCCTCAGCGAAGTCTCCAAAATTCAAAAGGGCAAAGGCTCAGAAGCCCAAGATCGATGCCACGGTCTTATCCTCAACGACCACTGAGAGCCTGCGAGTTGAGGAAGAGAGTGATGATACCTGCCCTTTGGTACAAAGGGCAAAACGAAGCACTGATGCTTCAAGAGTTGTTGGGCGGTCGTATGCTGGAGGCAGCCGATGTTGACTCGCCCTGTGTTGAGGAGACCCTCGAGGAGGGTTCGGGTGCAGTCCCCCAGATGCTCGTTGGACATGGAACAGTCCGTGTTGATAAGCTCGAAGGGCTTTCTATTGGAGCTTTCCGGGGTCGGGAAGAAGCCTCGATGGAGGTTGATGTCGCCTGTGGATTTCACTCGGGCCCGTCATTTTCTCTATGAGAGATACGAGATGCCCAATTCAGGAATGTTCCCGGTTTGGAGACCTCTCGTGGAGAGGATGATGCATTTAGAGACTATTTTGAAAGTGTAGAGGAGGATACCGATGTTGATGCCCTCGTTTCCCTCGAGGAGGACAAAAGGCTCCAAAAGCAGGTGACATTCTTGAAATAGTATGTTGTTCTTCGATTTTCTGTTCTTGCTTTCTGATTTTCTTCCTCTGTGTTGTAGGTCAAGAAGCTGTATGACCAAGCCTTATCCAAGATGCAAGATGATTTGGATCATCGTGGAGAGGATCTTGAGAAACTTATGTCGGAGTCGGTCGAGCTAGAGGCTCTATGTGCCCGAAAAGAGAAGGAATTGATCAACCTCCGGGCAAGCTCAGAGAGGGCGCTCCGAGAGAGGTCCGACTTCATCGAGCAGATATTCTGGTAGCCACAATTTTAGTTTTAATTGAAATGCCCTAGTGGAGCAGCTCCGAGAGGATGTTGCGGCCAAGGACGTCGAAATCCTTTAGCTAGCTCGGCTGAATGATGTTGTGGCTTCGGAGAGGGATGCACTTCGGGGGAAGCTATCATCAATCCAAGGCCTTCTTCGAGGTGCTCAGGAGGAGGCTGCACTGTCTGCGGCCATGTCTGAGGCCGATGAGTTTGTCTCCTCATATAAAAGGGATGTTGTTGTTGCGAATGACCGGGCCAGGGAGATATCCGAGAAGGCCGAGCTAAAACTGGCTTGGGTAGTTGCTTATGCCCGCATACAAGCCAGGAGACAAGCCTTCGAGGAGGTGATCACTAAGGGTGTCGATCTCTCTGTCGAGATCGAAGAATCCAGGGCCTTGGAGGAAGAATCGGCAATGCCGAATACGTCAGATGAGGCTCTAAAAGCGGCTCGGACAGCAGCGAAGGCGAAGAGTAGATTCACCTACTGTTTTGCTTTTTCCTTTTCCGTATATGGGATCCTCGGGGGGAATTTTTGTAGAAAGACCCTTATAAATGCATTTTTTAAATAAAATGTCTCTTTTTTACATATCTCCCAAACTTTTCCTTGCAATGCTTACGCAAAAGTTTACTTTCAACGATTTTAGCCCTTCGGAACCCGTACTTGAAATAGTAGATCCCCTCGATATCGGACACCTTCTCGAGGCTAAGTCGGCATGGGGGCTTCGATCCCTCGAATGTTGTGTGACAGTTTCATTTATGTGACATGACCGTGAAGTGACCGAGGTGGCCCCACCGGTACACTTCCCCAAAAGTTATGAAAACTTTGTCAGAATTAAATGGCTTTCAAAGTAGTTGAATATCCACCGCTTGTTCTATATATATATACTTGCTTCCTCTTCATTTTAAGTCTTGAACTTTTCAAAACCAGCTTTTCTTTCAACGTTCTCTTCATTTTAGCATCTCGTGAAATTGTTTTCATTTCTTCCTCTTCACCTTTTCTTGAGTAGTTATGGCTGCCGTGCCCAAATCTGTTCACCAAGAAGAGGAAATCCTTACCTCTGCATCTTTCCCGGCTGGTGGTACACCGCCGGTGTACGGCGAGTTAACCTCGAGCTGCTTTTCTTTGAAGAAAGATTTTGCACTAGAGAAATCCTTCGACGCCCAGGGCCATCAAGAGAATGCGTCGAGGGTCATCTGATCGACAGAAGAAAACCACCTCGAGGTCGTGAGGAGAGACTACGTCTGAGGGGAAATGTGATGTTGCAGATACCATCTCGAGAAGAGAACATCATGACCTATGTGGAGGGATTCTTGAACGTGTATACGTACCCATTTACATTGGGTCCCCTCGATCGCCTTGTGCTCGAATTTTGCTAAGCTCGAGTTCACCCTTAGCCACCTTATTAGATTATATAGGCCTCTGCATTGTCGAGGTCTGATTGCACTACGATGCTGATCCACCAAGCCCTTTATTGCCAATGAGGACGAGGACCGGAACCGAGGATGGATAAATCGGTTTGTCCGAGTGAGGACCGTTGATATCATTCCTGCAAAGTTCCTGTCATTCCCCGAGAAATGGAACTTCAAACGTCGTACCTTAGTGCCCTTTACTTTGATTGATTCATAAGAATGTTTCTTTATCTTTCTTAGCTATCCCGTGGATGCCGGAAGAGATCCCCGATCTTGCAGACTGGACTCGGAGGATGGCAGCTTCGACGTCCTATGATGAATGCAAGTGGCAAGATCTGTCAAAGAGCAAAGGGGAAGCAAAGAACCACGGTATGAGCCAAGTGATTGCCTTTTGAGGAATGATTCCCTTTATGTGTATTAACTCCGCTGTCGCATGTGTTGGTGGATTCACGGAGATGAGGTCGTGCCCCTTCGAGGAGAGGGAAGGACCATCGGCTTCAGAGTCGAGGGGGGATAATAAGCGGAAAATGTCCTTGATGGATGAGGACATTCTCACTGAGGCGGGGCCTATTCAGAGGCACAAAGGAGATGTTGTTGCTGGAGAGGAATTCATATGCGTTGGTCATTCAATGGATATCAGCTCTCCTCGAGAGGATGGTTCTTTGTCTACGGCTCGAGCCAGGGGCCTCCTGAGGTTGCCGATTTTTCTAGGCATGAGACCTCTAGTTTTGATAAAGAGGTTCCTCGAGAGGGAAGGAGCAAGAGTCCTCCACCATCGTCTACTTCTGCCTTCGAAGGTACTTCGAGGGACGTTCGGGGCCAAAGGCCGCCCGAACCAAGTGGGGTCTCAAGTGGTCATGCCCCTATTGAAAGTGGTTCAACTGGGGCCAATGGGGCCAGGCTAGTAGACGCACGCTCAACTTTTGAGGCAGCTCAGCGACTCTGTCCTGAGGTGAGTTTTGATCGGCTTTGTTGGCTTTTCAGCTATGAATCTTCATTCTTTAAACTGAAGCTTCTTTTCCGTATGTTTTTGACAAGCTCAAGTTCGAACTACTTCATTGTGAGACCAGGTTTGCGGGAAGCATTGTCCAACGAAAAATATCTCAGGCTTCTTTGCAATAAGAAGACGAAAGAGTTGATACATCTTTGCTCGGAGATGCATCAAATTCGAAACTATAAAGGTAATCTCGAGTGCCAGGTAACCTTATCCTAAAGGATTACATGGTTCCTTTCCCTCTTTTGGAAACTAATGTTTCGGTGCTTCAGCTACAGAGAAAAACGAAAACGCTGGAACGCCTTTGGGGCGAGGTCAGGCAAGTGAATTCCGAATTCCATGCGTTGAAGGCGCAGATAGGCTTTCATGTTGTGGCCCAAAGGAATGCCTTGGCCAAGGCCTCTACCCTCGAGGTACAACTTCGTAATGCTCGAAAAAGTAGCTCGATTCAGACGAGCAGGACTGCCAAGCTCGAGACTGATCTTTTGAATATGAAGGCCGAGGTCGTGGACGCCCGGGCTGAAGCTGAAGAAGTTCGAGCGAAGGCCGCTAAGAAAGTGGCCGTTTATTTGAAAGATGCTGCTAATGCTCTGGCTGAGCTGAGAGGAGCATTTGATAGAGAGAGAAGAGGAAATGAGTATGCCCGATGTAGGTCTTGGAGGGAGACTCTCAAAGAGATTCACGCTAGGGGCTTTGATCTCTCGGAAGAGATAAAGAAGGACAAGGCAGAGGAGATCGACGCCAAGTTTTTCTTTTCTTCCGGTGCGGATACTGGTATTTGAAGGATTCCGAGGGAGCTGGTCCCTAGAGCAGACTAATTTGTCCTTCCTTGTTCCTTATAGAGACTCATGTGGGAGCATTGTAAATGCATATTTGTAATACATATATATATATATATATGAAATATTCTTTGGTTTCTCTTATTTGCTTGTCGATAATTAGCCTGATGCATTGACTTTGAGATGAAACCCTTGGGGTTGTAAATTGGCCCTGAGGTTTTTTAGGCTGGCGACTTGGGCTCTTACGCGTTTGGACCTTAGGCGCTTTCGTTAACCATTTCGGGCTCACTTTGAGTCGGGTTTCGACTCGAGCTCATCGAGTCCTTAGGTTTTTAAATCGGCCCTGAGGCGCTTTTGGTCGGTACAACCTGAAGTTTGAGACTTATGCTCTTACGCGTTAGGTCAGTACGACCTTCGGTGTATCCGGTGACTTGGGCTCTTATGCATTTGGCCGTTATGCCCTTTAGTTAACCGTTTCAGGCTCAGTCTCTGAGTCGGGTTTCGACTCGAGCTCACTAGCCCTTAGGTTTTTAAATCTGCCCTGAGGCGCTTTGGTCTGGTACGAGCTGTAGCTGGTGACTTGGGCTCTTAGGCGTTAGGTCAGTACGACCTTCGATGTAGCTGGCAACTTGGGCTCTTACGCATTTGGCCCTTAGGCGCTTTAGTTAATCATTTTGGGCTCAGTCTCCGAGTCGGGTTTCGACTCAAGCTCATCGAGCCTTAGGTTTTTAAATTGGCCCTGAGGCGTTTTGGGTTGGTACGACCTATAGCTGTTGACTTGGGCTGTTATGGGTTAGGTCGGTATGACCTTTGGTGTAGCTGGATAGTTGGGCTCTTGCCTTTTAGGTCGGTACGACCTTTAACCGGCTGTTTTTGAAGTTTTTTCGAAGTAATTGGAGGCCTGTGATTTTATGGCAAGAGTCGGACGTCTCTGAGTCGCGTTAGTTTGGTCGGAGCCTTATGACAGTGGTCATTGTATTTGGTGGTAACCTTTTAGTCCCCGAGCGAGATAGTCTCGGCCTCTATGCTGAGGGTATGCCTTTTTAAGGGTCTTACAAGTTCGAATATATAGTCTTGACTTTGATATCGGGATTATGCCTTTTTAAGGTCTTACAAGTTTTTATATACCTTTCTTGAGGTCTTACAGTTTTGATGTTGCCTCGTGGAGGATTTTTATTGGATCGTCATGGAGGGATTATGAGCTCGATGTTGCCGGCCTTGAGGTCTTACGGCTTCGAGTTAGATAGCTTGATGAGCCGACCTTCGAGGACAGTCCCCGAGTCGGAGTTGATATTGCCTCATGGAGGGCTTATATTGTTGATATTGCCTCATGGAGGGCTTACATCGGTTATATTGCCTCATGGAGGGCTTACGTTGGTGATATTGCCTCATGGAGGGCTTACGCTCGAAGTTGCCGGCCTAAGGTCTTACGGCTTCGAGTTAGATAGCTTGATGAGCCGACGGTCGAGGACAGTCCCCGAGTCAGAGTTAATATTGCCTCATGGAGGGCTTATATTGTTGTTATTTCCTCATGGAGGGGTTACATCGGTGATATTGTCTCATGGGGGGCTTACATTGGTGATTGCCGCATGGAGGGTTTACGTTGGTTATATTGACTCATAGAGTGCTTACTTGCTCGAAGTTGTCGGCCCTGAGCTCTTACAGCTTCGAGTTATATAGCTTGATGAGCCGACCGTCGAGGACAGTCCCCGATTCGGAGTTGATATTGCCTCATGGAGGGCTTATATTGTTGATATTGCCTCATAGAAGGCTTATGAGCTCGAAGTTGTCGGCCCTGAGGTCTTATGGCTTCGAGTTTTGGTGACTCGATGGAGTGACTGTCGAGGGCAGTCCCCGATTGGTTGGTAAATTTTTGGCCCTGAGGTCGTTTCTTACGAAAATAGCAAATTTCTTTGATGCACGAAGTGTTTTGATGATAAAATATTTTTCCCCGATTACTTGGTATAAGTACACATTTTTCACCATCGAGGGTTCGATTATTCTATGTTGACACGGTTCATTCGACCGTTTGATCCTGTACATTGTTCTCCTGTAAAGGCCCTCTTCGCCATGTTTCAGTGATCTCCCGGGGGGATGCCCCTCAGTATTTGAGGTTGATCAAAGAAAAGCCTTGAATACTTTGTGAGTTCTCCTTAGATAGCATATGTGTGTCTCCTCGTTAAAAACCTCGTCGGTAAAACCCATTTGGGATCAAATCCAACGTGACGGAAAAAGAGTACAACGCATGCTTTATAACCTAAGGCCTTCGAGCTGGAGGGTGCTCCAATTCTTTTTCAATCGAACCTGATCACACTCAACTATCTCTTATAGAGAGACTAAACGGCCGCTGCAAATATAATCCGGGGTATTACGCCCAGAGTCGATCCCACAGGGAATTTACGTATCAATTAAGTCTTTAAAATACTAAACTGTTACATAATCAATTTTCTCAAGACTTTTGAATATCAAGTGGTGATGTTTACTAAATCTAATAACAAAATAATAAACTAGCAATTAACTAACAATATAGTGTAAACAATGATAATAAAGGTCTAAGGTTATGGTTTCCCCCGTTGGTGAATTCTTTCTCGGATATTTCTTATAGTTTAATTAATCGTCTCTATCAATCATGAACACTCTATCTACCATAAATCTCTCTCAAGTAATTATGATAATTTACTAGACTCACTCTCTCAAGTTACGCTAGCTAGATTGCATTACAGTTCACTTTAGATTGCACCCAAGGTGTCGTTATCTCTAATCCAACCTCTAAACCCTCGTTATGACTTTCGTCTATATTCTAGGAGTGATGTTGTTCAAACAACTACCTAAATATGCACTCTCTCTCAAGTAGATACATAATAATTAGGAACAGCTATTTGATGGCCATTCAATTAACTACAACAAGAACGTAGTTGAACAAATAGAGAATAATCAACCAAATATATTAATATCGCAATAAATTCATCCCCAACGGGTTCTACCAAAACCCTAGATTAAATAAGTTAGCTAGACATGTTCATAAGAATCAAACTCCGAATAAATTGCATAATTTAATTACAAAGTAATGAATAAAAGATGTAGAAATCGATGTTTTGTCACTTCAATGGTTTCTTCTCTTCAAATCCTTCGTCTGCCTTCCAATCCTCCTTAAGTTGTGCTTTAGGAGTCTATTTATATGTTTAGGGCGAACCCTAAACATGTAGAAGACTTCTATTTCAACCGGGAAACACTTAAACTTGTCAAAACTCGAAATTGGCTGAACCTGGGACCCCGGGCGTTTGGACCCTGGCGCCTGGCTAACGCCAAGGTAGGGTTGGCGTTTCAACCCTAACGCCTGGCTAACGCCAGGGTAGGGCTGGCATTTCAACCCTAAAGCCTGGCTAATGCCAGGTAGGGTCAGGCTTTTGGGCTCTGGCGCCCGGCTATCGCCCGGGTGTTTCCTCTTCGACCCTTAAGCGTATTTTCGACGTATTTTCATCCCTTTAGCTCCGTTTCCATCTCCAATTCACCTACACATGAAATAAACTCCATTAAGCACATAGAAAGTGTATTGTTTATCATTAACTCACCTCAAATGTAAGGTATATTACATGTTAAACTATGCATTCTAGCCTCGCATCAATACTCCACACTTAAACATTTGCTCGTCCTCGAGCAATCAAACTACACTCATGTACACAACTTATTAAGCAAATCCCTTAACACGTTATATCAAGAATATTTAACACATTTCAAGCACAGAGGTGTGACATCCTTGCCTCAATAATCGACTCACAAATACCATGTTTTATTCACAATTCACTAACTACTCTAACTTAGAGGTCAACAACATTACCTTTCCTTCCTGAATCATGTGCCCTCACCAAATCAAAGAGCTAGTTCCTCACATAATAAAATTTAAGAACACTTAGGAACTCAAGATAGAAAGAATTTACTCTNACCCCATACTTCTTTAAGCACAATTACATTAAGAGTCACCACATATATTTTTTCTTTCACCACAATACAACAGTTTATTTTATTTAATTATTTTTTTTCCTTTCTTCTTTTTCTCTTTTTTTTCTTTTTCTTTTCAAGTGACTCTTACTTTTCAACACAATGCACATTTCTCCTGATTTCAATAATTCCCCTCACAAACCAAACTACCACCCCACACTTTAACTTTTCCATATTTCCTCACATTTTCAGTGCTTACGAGAGGTAACAAGGTTCAAATAGATGATTGATTCAACCAAAAGG
>MDKI01195695.1:0-14478 GCA_005239505.1 Nicotiana paniculata | reverse complement strand
TACTGTTCCTATGAGTGTTCTTTCTATATATCCTGGTGTTTCTGTCATTCCTATTTTGTTATCCACCAACTGTTTTGATATGTATCCTATCCATAGTTGTATTGTTTTATTTATATCTGCTATGCAATCTAAGTCTAAGAAATTATATTGTTCAGATATTGGTTTTGGTGTCCATTTCTTATTTAGCCTACTATTCCATAGCGTATCTTGTCTATCAGATTGTTCATAATTAACTGTATAGTAATTTGAGTTTAATCTTCTTGGATTTTTTACTCCTGATGCACTGGGTTTTTCATCCATATTTACATCTCCTGTATTTACTTCTAAATGTTTTGATTTTTCTATGTTTTCTAAAAGTTCTGTGTATGTTTCACTTGTTTCACTTAGTACTGATTTTTGGTCATCTACATCGTTATCTATTTCTTCAATTCTGAGATTTTCTTCTGGTTGTAGTTTTTGTTTGAATTTGTTTATTTCATCTGTTAATTCTGTCTCTTTATCTTTCTTTTTTTGTTTTTCTTCATATAGTGCTTTTAACATGGCCAATTCTTTTTCTAATGCTATAATTTTTGTATTTTTAATTTCTTCTAATTGTTGTACTTCTTTGTTTGCTTGGTACCTTATATTTTCGATTTCTTTTTTCTTATCTATTTCTTCATTTTCTTTTATTATTCTTGTCATAGCTGTCAGGCTGCCTTCTAATCTTGCTG
The DNA here is from genome assembly GCA_005239505.1 of Nicotiana paniculata. Lineage (NCBI taxonomy): Eukaryota > Viridiplantae > Streptophyta > Magnoliopsida > Solanales > Solanaceae > Nicotiana > Nicotiana paniculata. Next base: position 13,768 of record MDKI01195695.1, on the reverse strand, counting down.
TTTCTTTTTCTATCATTAGGTATAACTGATCTCCTATTTTTTTATATCTCCTTCCTAGATTTGAAAATATTTCTTTTATTTTTAATCCGTCCTGATTTTATTATGTTTTTTCATCTACCGCAAATTATTGACATCTTGTTCTTGTTAGTGGGGTATAAACTAAAGTAGTGCTGAGAGAAAAAAAAAGGTGGAACCTTTGTGGGATTGATTTTAGTTGAAAAAAAAAAAGTTGGGATTGAAGAATTTGCGCTTAAAGTTGATTATGTGATGTGTTAAAGTGCTTAGGAGGGTGAACCACTATTCCTATATATATATATCATGCCCGTCCCTTAGCCCACATTACAACCATTAAAAGTCCTAATTGATTTTAGATCGAGCAAGCTTACATTAGTAGAGATTTACATTAAGGGCAAGCATATGGTACCTTTTGTGCGCATGTGAACTTCTTTGAGAGAGTGAGAGAATTCTTCTATCGTTTGAAGTCCTTAAATTACGTTCAAATTTTATTTGAGTGTGCGGACTATCTTTCCATGTTTTGTGGTGAGGGAACATGTTTCATGATGGATAGGCGGCTTTATTAAACTTTTCAGTTAGAGTGAGTAAGTTGGCCTGGAAGTAGTTATCCTAAGGAGTCATTTTCTGAGGTTGAGATGTCCCGAATTTGCTATTTGACTGGTTTGAACTGTCCAATAATGTGCTAACATAGCGAAGGAAGTCCGAGAATGCATATGCAAGGGGCTAATTGTTGGTATCAACCAAAGTCACGGGTGCTTAAGCTTAATTGAAATGCGTGGCTTGATAGCGATAAGCTTAATTTTGTTCGATCGGTTGTGGGTTGAGTCTACTTTGCTTGAGGATGAATAAAGGTTTAAGTGTGGGGTAGTGATGTTGGGAATATTTCTATATGTTTTGATGTTACTTTCCCCATGTTTTAACCGCTTTTTGGTGCTATTTGGTGTTAAAAATGCCCAACATGGTTTAATTATTGGTTTTATGACTAAATGAGTTGTGTGTGATGATTTAGGGTGTTTGGAGATCAAAAATATGAAGAAAAGATGTTCCAACTAGAGGAAAAGAAGGTGGATGCGTCGCATCCAACCTTGGAAAGAAGGTTACTTGGTGCACCCTTAGCAGTGAAGTCGGACCATAGCATCCGCACCTGGGCACAGCTGAGATGGAGGAACAAATGGTGGATGCGAAGCATCCATCCTAGCATGCGAAGCTGAGAAGTGGAGGACGAGGTGGATGCGAAGCATCCACTCCAGCATCAATCCCTGAAGCTGAGTTGGATTAGGAATAGGGAGAACTTTGGCCCACGACTTTTGTACACAATATATAAGCCAAAAACGCCTCTTTTAGGTCATCTAACATATTGGGAAGAGAGAATAAGCCACGACAAAGCTTGGAAACCACGGCATTCGTCTTGAGTTCTTATTTTTCCTTCTTTTATTGATTTTTATGCATTCTTGGGAATTATTTGATGATTGTATGAACATGAGTGGCTAAGAACCTTATTGTTCTAGGGTCATGGGTGATACATGAATGTTGATGTTTGAAGTTTAATTTGACGAAGTTGATTTTATCATATTGGGTTGTTTATTTAATTCCTTTCTTAATTATTTTACTGAGTAGCTAACAGTGAAATACTATCTACGAATCTAGAGTTAAACTCGAAAGTGGGAATTCTAGATTGCATAAAGAATTAAATAGAGCAAGTTCTTGAACCCGGGCATCGGGGAACGGATTCGCAATTAGGATAGACATATACCTATTTGCCTTGCTTGGTTAAAATACATGAATTGTAAATGCTTTCTTGTTAGACTTAATTCCATAGACATATAGGCGTTAAGTTAACTTGAATAGGCGAGTAAGAACTCGACAGATTCTTATGAGTACTATAAACCTTGTCAACCAACAATCACAATAAATCAATTAGTTATTTTAAGCCAAGAATATAACATGATTGTTAGCTAGCCCGTGACCCTGGAATATCCTCTCATATTGATTGTTAGTCAAAATTACTATTTGTGTTGGTTGATTTCCTAGTTAATTCATTAATTGGTATTTTAGGTAGTAATTTAGTTAATTATATCTTTTGTGATAAATCTCTTGAATCGATAAGTTAATTGAGTTGAATCAGTCAAAAGCTAATCATAAGTCTTCGGGGGAACGATACTCTACTCACTACTTTATTACTTGACGGCCACGTATACTTGCGTGAGTGTGTTTGGTCACAACAAGTAACCCAGGAGCTGAAGAGATTCTACAATGAGGTCGTAAATGTCCTCCAAGGCCTGCGGTCAGCAGGATTCATCGGCTGGTCAGCCCTCCCCCACCATCACCCAATCAAATAATACAACAAACATCCAAGAGAAGGTGATTATAGTAAAATCATGAAACCATATGCAATCCAAAAATCCATCCTTGTAAAGGCTACTACTCTGGAACCTATTCCAGTCAAATGAGTTACTTTCCTCTGTGGAAAGTATCTTTCCTAATTTTGTGTGGGGGAACTATCCCTTAAGAGTTGATTGTATTATCTGAATTATGTGGAAGACGTGTACGCGAGGTGCCGAGTGTGTATATCGAGCCCCCTTTTTCTTGCAAAATTGGGTTTCGACATGTGACAACCCTTTTAAAGGGATATTAAAAGAGAAGAGTCGCCACCTATCGATTTTAAGGTGCGTTAGGGCACCTATTGCGCAAATAACTCTGTTTGACTAGTCAACGTCACCAGAGATTGGGTAAGGGCTCAAATTAACTCAAAGAGAAGGTGTTAGGCACTCTTCGAGGTCCAGACCTGTGGGTCCCGACCGAAATTATAACTATGTAGATTATGTAATTAAACTAGGTGATCAAATAACAAAGAGAATAAAGGTCGGAGAAGTTCATTATAACGCAATTGGTACAAATATTGAGGACTACAAGATACAAATACAATGTTCGAATGACTAAACGTAACTATAAAGAAAAGGGGGGGGGGATTTTTAGCCTAAAGGATCACCCTGTGCAACATAAATAATAATTCTCTACTCCTTTTAGGTTGGAGTTGCTCATATTATTCAGCGGGCACAGACTGTCATCTGTTGCTACCCAATTACTATGTTAAAGTTGTTTACCTAGAGGTTGGACCCCTATTTGGTTGGTTCTAGAGTTTACTTAGGTTTCTCAAAATGATAAACCTAACTGAAATTCAAAACAAGCAGGACTTCATGTAAAGACAGTTAAAGGCTGAAGTTGGCCACAACATGTAAGCAATAAAAGCATGCGAGCAAGTTCATATTACAGGCAATATTAAGACGTTTTGAAATTCTTAGGTCCTATGACTTCTATGTGATTCTGGATTCCAATATTAGGAGGCGGTGCTATAATTTATGGACTAGCGCATAGGAAAATTAGAGCACTACAAGTCCTATAGACATGATCCCTAATCATTTTTTAATAAAGTAGTTGAAATAATCCCAGAATTCTGAATTACCAACACTGATTTTATAAAGATGTGTCTTAGGCGGGTGACAGTATCCTATAGGCAGGATTTCTATAAATTGTTGAAATTGATTTTATAATACTTTACTCTTATAGACATGTCATCTAGGCGAAGCAGTGTAGCGAAAACGACGACCACAATCAATTTAAAGAGTAGAACCCCATATTCATGATTTCTAGATGGCCAGTACACTTAAAAGCAATAGAGGCTATTGGTTGATTGATTAGTTGGATCCTTATAGGTAATGGTATATACACTAGCCAAGGGCACTCTATTGCATCATATAGGCATGCTGTCTAAACGTGAAAAATGAGAAACAATTACAACAGATGCTTAAACTAACATGCTTTGAGTGATGAACAAGTATTAGACAAGTTAAGTGTAGTGTGTGATTCCTTATAGGCATGTTATCTATTAGCGTACAGAAATAAAATATGCTAAACAACAAGTAGAGCACATAAAACCTATAGACATATTTTCCACCCTTTCATACAAGTATTAGAATACCCCCGGCTCCCATTTATTAATTTCCCCATCATTCAATTTTACAAGTTATTGCATATTACTATTAAATTGTTACAAGCCCAAATACAATAGAGATAACCCAACAGTACATCTGGGTATCCGAATAGGCTCAAGACTTCATGCAGATAGCAGGACCAAACTCCAAGCGCAGTCAGTATACTTTGACAATGCAGATAGCAGGCCCAACATACCAGCCCGAAACGATGCTAATGATTAAGCTAAGGGATGCTATGTTTGGACACACAAGTAACAGAAATATCCTTAAATTACAATTAGCAAACTATTCTAAGCAAGAACATGCTCAAATTGGGAGAACATATAAGACACATATGAGGCAAGTTCATGTTTATCACACCCGAAATAGAGTTTGATAGTGATATGATTGACAATCTTAGGATAGTATATGTCACGACCCCAAATCCTAACAGGTTGTGATGGCGCCTATCGTGGAACTAGGCTAGCCAACCATCACATACCTACACATTTGATCTATTATAATATTTCGAAAATCAATAATAATCAGCAAATAGAGTATAAAATAATTTCTTTAAGTCTTTACGCCGCGATAATAATCTAACAGTCTAAACAAATCCCCCAAGACTGTAGTCAACCGATCACGAGCATCTAAGAAATTAACTAACTCTACAAATGTCATAATAATGTCTATGAATCAAATACTAAGTACTAAATGAAGAAGGTAAGTGGAGAAGCTGCGGAGGCTGGATAGCTACCTCGAAATCCCAAACGCTGATGACAACGAGCTCGGACGACTACTGCTTAGAACCAGTACTTGGATCTGCACAACGGGGTACATGGAGTAATGATGAGTATGTCAACTCAGTAGTAATGAAAATAAATCACAGTCTGAAGTATATGGACACACATCACAAAAACACCAATCCACAAAACTGTAAAACATCAAATCTCAATACAGTATACATAAGTTCGAAAACCAGTTTCCACAAATCATTTTGAAACAAGTATATTTTCAATATATCTCAGTAAAACTCTCAGTAATATTAGTTTGAAAAATGAAGTAAATTATAGTAAAAACTCAGTAAAATATCATCATAAAACTGCCCCTCGAGCCATAATTATCATTCGTAACAATTTCCCTCAGCACCTCACCCTCACTCAGTATCAGCACCGCGGACAACCTCACTGTCACTCATGCCTCCCAATCACTCATCACTTGGCACTCGGCACTCGCACTCAGTAGGTACCTGCACTCACTGGGGGTGTGTACAGACTCCGGAGGGGCTCCTACAGCACAATCGCTATAAATAAGCCAAATCATGACATCAATCACTCTCAGGCACTCGGCCTCTCTCATATCATAACATCCTCACAATATTGGCCCTCGGCCTCACTCAGTCAGACACTCTCAGCATGCCATTCGGGCCATAAATAAAATGCGGTTCTCGACCCAAAATAGTATCTCATTTCAAGAAATAGTAATATTATCAAATAAGAGTGTCAACAATTTCACAAGAAAGACTGAGTGTAAAATCATAGTTTCAAGTGAGGAATATCAGTAAAATAGCCTCAAGGGGTTAAAACAGATCGGCACTAGGCCCCAAACATGTCTTACAGCCCAAGTATAACAGAACATAGTAATACTAATAACCATATGATTTAAAAGGGGTTTCGCGACTCAGTAATTGCCTAAAAAGATATATTTTCAAAATTTCCAATTCGTGAAAGGATGTAAAGTCCGGGGTTTCACAGCCTCAGGACAGAATTTAAAGACATTACTTACCTCAAACTAGCCCGAAAAGCTACTCTGCAACCTGCTTTCCTCTCGAATCAACTTCCGAGTTCTCCAAATCTATAAGGATCAGATCTTTCGCATCAAATTATGCTAAGGGAATGAATTCCAATAGAAAAATACCAATTTTAGCACAAAACCCGAAATTAGTAAAAACCCAACCCCCCCTCCCCCCCCAAGCCTGAGTCTCGGAACTCGACAAATTTATATCAAAATGTTCTTCATCATCTCACGAGTCCGTACATATAAAGAACTCTAAATCGGAGTTCGTTTGACCCTTCAAACCTTCCCCTAAAGATCTCATAATCTCAACCCCAATTTCCATCTTTTTCTACTGATTTTAAAAAATTAAACGATGATAATTTGATCCTTAATCACATATAATCGAGTTTTAGGGTCCAAATTCCTTACCTCAATGAAGAACAAATATTTTTCTCTCTTGAAAATCGCCTCAAAAGCTTCTTCCCGTTCAAAAATGGTGGAAAAGTGGGTTATGGTCGCGAAGGGTTTTAATTTATACTTCCTAGGTCCGGACACTGTGCGATCGCGGCTCTAGGAGTGCGTTCGCGAAGCACTGCCAAGTCGTACCCTACACGATCACGTAGCTACACCCGCGCTCGCATAGAACAATCAGTCAACCCCTCCTCACGCTCCAAGACCTTATGCCATCGCGCGCAACCAAACGCGATCGCACTGGCTTCCTCACTCCTCTCTCTGCGATCGCGACCTTGTACCTGTGGTCGCATAGAGAAATTTTCTAGGCCTCACCAACTAACCTGTGCGATCGCATACATCACCCCGAGATCGCATAGAAGAATTCCACACCTGCAACACACCATCAAAACAACTATTTTTCTAAGTCCAAAAGTGCCCGTTAACCCCCGAAATCAATTCTGAGCCCCTCGGGACCCCAACAAAATTTACAAACACATCATAAATGATCATTCAAACTTAGTTGCACTCACGGAACACCAAAAATCACGTCGGATTCAAGCCTACGAACTTTGAAATTTCTAAATAAACCAACTATGCCGAAACTATCCAAAACACATCCGATTGACCTGAAATTTTGCAGACATATCCAAAATGACATTACGAATATGTTCCAACTTCCCGAATTCCATTCCGACCCCGATAGCCTATTTTCCACTGCCGATCGGAAATCACCAAAAACTAACTTTCGCCAATTCAAGCCTAATTCTACACCTGACATCACAAAATTATTCCGAACACACTCCTAAGTCCCAAATCACCTAACAAAGCTATCCGAGCCATAAAATCCGCATTCCGAGGTCGTTTACCAATAAGTCAACTCTCAGTTGACTTCTCCTACTTTTAGGCTATTCTTAAAGACTAAGTGACTAAATTCTCACTAAAACCATTCTGATTCCGAGCCTACCAACACTAACACATCAAAAACAGTATAACCAACCTATGACAAGGCAGTAACATTAATTATCATGCAAGTTCTACGTAACGACCGACCGGGTCATTACATTCTCCCCCTCTTAAACAAATGTTCGTCCTCGAACGGGTTTAGAATTACACCTAGAGTCTCAAACAAGTGAGGATATCTTCTCTGCATCTCTCGCTAGGCCTCCCAAGTAGCCTCCTCCACTAGCTGACCTCTCCATTGTACCTGCACTGAAGCTATATTCTTGGACCTCAACTTTCTGACCTGGCAATCCAAAATTCCTACTGGCACTACCTCATATGACATATCACCCTCGAGCTGGACTCTGTTGAAGTCTAACACATGAGACAGGTCACCAACATATTTCCTGAGGATCGACACATGAAAAACCGGTTGAACACTCCATAGGCTAGGTGGCAAGGAAAGTTTATAAGCCACTTCTCCAACCTTCTGAAGTACCTCAAAAGGACCGATAAATCGTGGACTCAGCTTTCCCCTCTTTCCGAACCTCATAACACCATTCATGGGTGATACCTTCAGCAGTACCTTATCACCTTCCATAAAAGACACATACCGGACGTTCCGGTACGCATAACTCTTCTGCCTAGACTGCACCGCGTGAAGTCGCTCCTGAATCAACTTCACCTTCTCTAATGCATCCTGAATCAAATCTGTGCCCAATAGCCTAGCCTCAGCGGGCTCGAAACAACCAACTGGAGATCTACACCTCCTACCATATAAAGCCTCGTACGGGGACATCTGAATACTGGACTGGTAGCTATTATTATATGCAAACTCCGCTAGTGGAAGCAAATAATCCCATGAGCCACCAAAATCAATCACACAGGCCCGCAACATGTCCTCTAAAATCTGAATAGTCCTCCCCGACTGCCCGTCGTTCTGAGGATGAAATGATGTGCTCAACTCTACCTGAGTACCAATACCTCTCTGCACGGTCCTCCAAAACTGAGATATGAACTGAGTACCTCTATCAGAAATGATAAAAACTGGAAGCCCATACAACCGGACAATCTCCCTGATGTACATACCAGCTAAACGCTCTGAAGTATAAGTAGTACCAACAGGAATGAAGTGCGCAGACTTGGTCAATCTATCCACAATGACCCAAATAACATCAAAACCCTTCGAAGTCCGTGGAAGCCCAACTACGAAGTCCATAGTGATTCGCTCCCACTTCCACTCCGGAATATCTAACCTCTGAAGTAATCCTTCACATTGGCACCCGGATCGACGAAATACCGCGAGTTGTGGGCCTCTACTAATATCAACTCTCGAAGCCCATCCACATTGGGCACGCAAATACGGCCCTGCATCCTCATAACACCGTCATCACCAATAGTCACATCCCTTGAATCACCTCGACGGACCCTGTCCTGAAGTACTAACAGATGCGGATCATCATACAGCCGAGCTCTTATCTGATCATAAAGAGAAGATCGGGAAGCCATGGTAGATAATACCCGCGGAGGGTCTGACAAATCCAATCTCACCAACTAACCCGCTAAAGCCTGAACATTAAGTGCTAAAGGTCGTTCTACTGCTGAAAGGTAAGCTAGACTCTCCAAACTCTCGGCCCTGCGACTCAAAGCATTGGCCACTACATTGGCCTTCACCGGATGACACAAAATAGTGAGGTCATAATCCTTGAGAAGCTCTAACCATCTCCTATGACGCAAATTCAAGTCCTTCTGCCGCAGCAGATACTTTAAACTACGATTATCAGTGAAAATCTCACACTGCACTCCATACAAATAGTGCCGCCAAATCTTCAAGGCATGAACAATGGGAGCTAACTCAAGATCGTGCACTGGATAATTCTTCTCGTGCACCTTCAATTATCTAGACGCGTAGGCAATCACCCTACCGTCCTGCATCAACACCGCTCCCAAGCCAATTCTAGAAACATCACAATAGACTGTGTAAGAACCCGAACCGGTAGGCAAAACTAGTACCGGAGCTATGGTCAATGCTGACTTGAGCTTCTGGAAGCTTTCCTCACACTCATCAGACCATTTGAATGGATCACCCTTCTGGGTCAATCTGGTCAAAGGCGAAGCAATATAAGAGAATCCCTCCATAAAGCGACGGTAATATCCCACCAAACAAGGGAAACTCCTAATCTCTGTAGCCAAGGACGATCTGGGACAACTCTACATCGCCTCTATCTTCTTCGGATCAACCTAAATACTCTCACTAGACACCACGTGCCCCAAGCAATCTACTGAACCAAGCCAAAACTCGCACTTTGAGAATTTTGCATAAAGCTTATCCTCCTTCAACCTCTGTAACACAACTCTCAAATGGTGAGAATGCTCTTTCTGGCTACGACAATAAACCGGGATGTCATCAATGAACACAATGACGAAAGAATCAAGGTAAGGCTGAAATACGATGTTCATCAATTGCATGAACGCAACTGGGGCATTGGTCAGCCCAAATGACATAACCAGGAACTCATAATGACCATATCTTGTCCTGAAAGCAGTCTTCGGAATGTTAGAATCTCGAATCTTCAACTGATGATTCCCAGCTCTCAAGTCAGTCTTGGAGAACACTCTAGCTCCCTGAAGCTGGTCAAACAAGTCATCAATACGGGGCAACAAATATCGGTTCTTCACCGTAACCTTATTCAGCTGTCTATAATCAATACACATGCGCATGGAGACATCTTTATTTTTCTCAAACAACATTTGTGCACCCTAGGGTGACACACTAGGCCGAATGAACCCCTTATCTAGGAGTTCATGAAGCTGCTCTTTCAATTCTTTTAACTCCGCTGGTGCCATGTGGTAAGGTGGAACAGAGATAGGCTGGGTCTCTGGCACCAGGTCAATATCAAAATCAATATCCATATAAGGTGCCATGCCTGGGAGGTCTGCAGGAAATACGTCCGGAAAATCACGGACCACAGGAACAAAATCAACAGAAGGAGTCTCTCTACTAACATCTCTCACAAAATCAAGATAAGACTCACACCCTTTCTCAACCATACGCTAAGCCTTCAAATAAGAAATCACTATGCTAGGCACATGCTCTATAGACCCTCTCCACTGAACTCTCGGAACTCCGGGCATAGCTAGGGTCACTGTCTTAGCATGATAATCATGAATAGCATGACATGGGGATAACCAATCCATGCCCAGATCACATCCAAATCGACCATACTGAGTAACAGTAGGTCCACTCGGGTCTCTATACCCCCAATAGATATCAAACACGACCGATACACACGGTCCACAACAACAGTATCGCCCACCGGAGTCGACATATGACCAGAGGTACCTAAAGACTCACGGGGCATACCAAGAAAATGGGAAAAAGATGAAGAAACATAGGAATATGTATAACAGGGGCCAAGTAAAGCCAAAGCATCTCGGCAATAGACTGAGACAATACCTATGATCACTATATCGGAGGCTATAGAATCTGGGCTGGCTGGAAGTGCATAAATATGTGGCTGGCGTCCACCTGCTTGACCTCCCCCTCTAGGGCGGCGTCTAGCTGCCTGACAACCACCCCTGGCTGCCTGGGTAGGTGGTGAAGTGAGTGGGGATGAAGTCGACGGTTGAACCCTCTGTTGAGATGAACTACCAGGACGACGAGGACACTACCTCCACCCATGTTTGAACTCTCCACACTCAAAACAACAACCTGCAGATGGAGATGAAGACTGGTGAGAACCCCTGCCACCATGATAACCATCAGATGAACCATGCATAGAAGAACCCTGATATGATGATGCTCTGGAGGAACTCTGAGCTGGAAGGGCACTAAAAGATGAACGTCCATGATGAGAACTGCGGGGACCCTACCCCGAAGATGCACCACTATAAGCTGGGCAAGCTGGCTGTGGAGGTCTAAATGGACGACCTCTGCCGTGATGAAACTGTCCTCTAGAAGGGGCACCACTTAAGCTATCTGATCCCCGAGGCGTCTTGGCCTCCTTGTCCTTATGCTCCTGCCTACGAACCGACTCAATGTCCCGAGCAATGCCAACTACCTGCTGAAATGTAGCTCCAGACACTCTCTCCCTGGTAATCAAAATTCGAAGCTGATACGTGAGACAGTCTACAAATCTCCTGATCCTCTCCCTATCAGTAGGGACTAACTCGGAAGCATGTCTAGCCAACTCAGAAAACCTTATCTCGTACTGAATAACTGAAAACTATCTCTGGCGCAGCTGCTCAAACTGCCTGCGATGCTCCTCTTTGTGGGACTGAGGGACATACTTCTCCAAAAAGATCATGGAGAACTGCTGCCAGGTGAGTGGTGCTGAACCAATAGGCCTACGCCTCTCAAATTCCTCCCACCAAGTGAAAGCAGCACCAACCAATTGAAATGTAGCAAATGAGACCCCACTGGTCATCCTCACCCTCTGTGCGGGTGAAAGTCGAAAGCTGAAGTCTACTAAACCTCTCCGACCTACGCTGCTCATCCTCGGGCATAGCTGGAACCACATAGTACTGAACTGGGGCAACCGGCTGGGCTGGGGCAACCGGCTGGGCTGGGACTACCCCCGGTGCCTGAATACCCTGTACAGCCTTCTCAGGTGTCCGGGCAACTGGAGTTTGAATGCCTCCCCGGGCCTGAGTTGTAGTGGCAATAGTAGACATAGCAACTTCCTGAGCCAAACTGGTACACATCGTCAATATCTTAGCCAGGGTCTCCTGAAGACCCAGAATGACAATAGGCACTGCCGGTGCCTGAGCCTGTCCCGCTGGAGCACCCTCGGCGGGAACCTGATCCTGAAACACAGGGGTATCCTGTGATACTGTCCCTGCTGCTGCGCGGGCTGGTCCCCTAACTCCACCACAACCTCGACCCCTTGTGGGTCTGGCTGGTGTCTGGTCCCCCTGATCGGTAGTTTGTGTCCTCACCATCTGTGAAAGAATGAAACAACAGTAGTTTAGATTTCAAGAACAAATAGAATGGCACGAAAGAGTTCAAGAAAATGAGATTTTTCCTAAGAGTTCGGCAGCCTCTCGAAGATAAGTACAAACGTCTCCGTACCGATCCGCAAGACTCTACTAAACCTGCTCATGATCGTTGACTCCTATGTAACCTAGAGCTCTGATACCAACTTGTCACGACCCCAAATCCTAACAGGTCGTGATGGCGCCTATCGTGGAACTAGGATAGCCAACCATCACATAACTAGACATTTGATCTATTATAATATTTCGAAAATCAATAATAATCAGCAAACACAGTATAAAATAATTTCTTTAAGTCTTTACGCTGCAATAATAATCTAACAGTCTAAACAAATCCCCTAAGACTGGAGTCAACCGATCACGAGCATCTAAGAAATAAACTAACTTTAAAAATGTCAAAATAATGTCTATGAATCAAATATTAAGTACTAAATGAAGAAGGGAAGTCGAGAAGCTGCGGACGCTGGATAGCTACCTTGAAATCCAAAACGCTGATGACAACGAGCTCGGACGACTACTGCTCCGAACCAGTACCTGGATCTGCACACAGTGGTGTAGGGAGTAATGATGAGTACGCCAACTCAGTAGTAATGAAAATAAATCACAATCTGAAGTATATGGAAACACATCACAAAAACACCAATCCACAAATCAGTAAAACATCAAGTCTCAATAAAGTATACATAAGTTCGAAAACCAGTTTCCATAAAATCCTTTTGAAACAAAAATATTTTTAATATATCTCATTAAAAATCTCAGTAATATCAGTTTGAAAAGTGAAGTGAATCATAGTCAAAACTCAGTAAAATACCATCATAAAACTGTCCCTAGGGCCATAATCATCACTCGTAACAATTTTCCTCAGAACCCACCATCACTCAATATCAGCCCCGCGGGCAACCTTACTGTCACTCATGCCTCCCAATCAATACTCACTCGGCACTCGCACTCAGTAGGTACCTGCGCTCACTAGGGGTGTCTACAGACTCCGGAGGGGATACTACAGCCCAAGCGCTATAAACAAGCCAAATCATGGCATCAATCACTCTCAGGCACTCGGCCTCTCTCATATCATAACATCCTCACAATATTTGCCCTTGGCCTCACTCAGTCAGACACTCTCAGCATGCCATTCGGGCCATAAATAAAATGGGGTTCTCGACCCAAAATAGTATCTCATTTCAAGAATTACTAATATTATCAAATAAGAGTGTCAACCATTTCACAAGAAAGACTGAGTGTAAAATCATAGTTTCAAGTGAGGAATATCAGTAAAATAGCCCTCAAGGGGTTAAAACAGATCGGCACTAGGCCCCAAACATGGCTTATAGCCCAAGTATAACAGAACATAGTAATACTAATAACCATATGCTTTAAAAGCGGTTACGCAACTCAATAGTTTCCTAAAAAGATATATTTTCCAAATTTCCAATTTGTGAAACGATGTAAAGTCCGGGTTTCATAACCTCAGGACAGGATTTAAAGACATTACTTACCTCAAACTAGCCCGAAAAGCTACTCTGCAACCCGCTTGCCTCTTAAATCAACTTTCGAGAGCTCCAAATCTATAAAGATCAGATCTTTCTCATCAAATTATGCTAAGGGGATGAATTCCAATT
>ML357921.1:0-18867 GCA_005239505.1 Nicotiana paniculata | reverse complement strand
TTATTTTTCCACACCAAATATAAACTTAATAGTTTCCATCTAACCCTAAACCTAAAAACAAACTTCAGCCGTCACCCTCCCTCTCCTGCAATCTCGGCCGCCTTCGACTCGAGCCAAACTCGCCGGAAAACTCAGAAAAACCCGCGAGTCTACTCATCCACGTAATCCCTAACTCTCTATGGTCCCCCTATCTCATCCACGTAGCCTAACGGCCTCTGAAAGAATATTTTCACCTTTGCCTTACCTCACGCGCGTTTATTTTCTTGGGACGAATCTCGGGTAAATGGGAGCGGTTGGATGCGAGAAATCACATCCACACCTTCCACTTGTCCGGATTTTGTTCTATGTGAGAGATTTTTGTGGATTTTCGGATAGAGGAGGGGTATTTGGAGATTTCTTGGAGAAGGGGGTTAAGAAGGTTCGAAAGAGGGTTATATAAAGTGGTTTTTACAGGTTTCTGGGGAGGATTTTGGAACAGAAACTTTGAGGGGATTTTTGGGGGCTAGGAGAGAAAAAAGATTAGGGTTTGTTCTTAGCTTTTTGATTTTTCCTTCTATTTTCTTTTCGATTCCACAGAGAAGATATATAAAAATATAAATAAATTATTTTTAGTTCTTTCATGTCCTCAATTTACTTCAAAAATCTGAAAATTCGAAAAAAAGGAAGAAAATGGCTCCGTTTTTTTTTTCTGAATTTCGATTCAAAACGGAGTTCGATTGAATAGAGTTCGTTACTATTGTTGATTGTCGTTCGCGGTTCCCTTCTAAGTTTGCCGTTCCTGCTCGATTATGTCTGAAATTCGAACTTGGAATTTGTATCTACTGATTCTCAAACGTTAAAGGAAAATTTAACTCACCCCTTTTCTCTTCTTGTTTTCTTTGCTATGGATTGAGATTTAAAAGAATCATTCAAGGGTGACTAGATTTCTGTGGCTAAGTTGTTTAGACAATTGGTTGATTCCGTGAAATTTGCTTATCTGAAAAGTGACTGTTCTTACTTGTTTGTTATAGTTTGTATTCTGTTTATGACTAATTCTGAGCTTAATCCATGTTTTCGGATCCATGATTTAGTGGGTTGAAAATCTGTTTCAGTCATGGCTATAGTGGAAATATTGCATATCCCTTGTGCTAACATGAGCTATAGTAATTTGTTTAGGTGTTTGGAGATTGAATTAAGTGATTATGTCATCTAGGTATCAATAGTTAACAGTGAACTAGGAGGAGAAGGGTCTTTAAATGGCTCTTTTGATAGCTTTAGTTCACTTTACTTTCATGTTTCCTTTACATGACCATAATGTTGTTTTGTATAGATGTTTACTTTGTTGGATGTTTTATTCTGCTTGTTTGTTTTGATAGATGTTAAACTATTTGGATGACGACGTCGGGCCGTGGGGGTGAAATCACTAATGAAATGATGTTGAACATGAGCATGAAATGTCTTTGTTCGTTTTATTTATTTAATTTTTTTCCCCTTACCTGTTAGGAGCATGCTTAGGCCGACTACACCCGGGTAGGCAATCTTTAGGGTTTTCGACGTTCACGTGACATAACTATGGGTTCCAAAATTAAGACCAAATTATGCGTTCGCGCAACGTTGGGCGAAACAATCTTAATAATAATAAATGTTATTAATTTTGTACACGTTCGCGTGACACGAGTACCACTTAAAAATGAATATTCGTAGAAAATACTTTAGGCGCGACTTAATCTATCATTGTGATTGTGTACATGTTCGCATGACGTAATTGCGATTTTCAAAATAAATTAAGGTATGCGTTCGCGCGATTTCGGCCAAGCCTTCTTAAATAATTAAGTGTTGTGAGTTGTGTAAACGTACGCGTGACATGATTCTTGATGCGTCAAACCAAAAGAGTACACGTACGTGTGACTCGTTTCAAGATAATTTCACAATCACGAATAATCGAGTAATTAAAAGCGGTAAGAGGTAAAATACACATACGTTCTAAAATACGTAATTAAACAAATTAATTAAGTCAGGTATGATTAAAGCGATCGTGCTAAAATCACGGAATCGGGGAATGCCTAATACTTTCTCCTGGGTTAACAGAATTCCTTACCCGGTCTTTTGGTTTCGCAGACTTTAATACAGAGTCAAAACTTTCCTCGATTTGGGATTTTAAACAAATCGGTGACTTGTGACACCATAAATTATCCCAAGTGGCGACTCTAAATAAATAAATAATTTCAATTCGATTATTGTCACTTAAAGTGGAATAATTCTTTTATTCCACCCTTTCGGAAAAAAGGAGGTGTGACAACAATGAACACAAGTAGCAGAGAGAGAAATGAGAGTGAAGTTTTTTGTGTGTGTATGTTTGAACTGTTGTTTGTGTCTGTTGAATAATCAGTAATGAGAGTATATATAACACTTGGTAAGGTAAAAAAATAAGGCAAGAATAAATTAAGAATTCATAAACAGGGTAACCTAAATAAATCAACCAATCATACGGAAGATCTGTGAAAGACCCCTTAGGATATCGGAGTCAATTAACGATACAAAATTGTGGTTTAAATAAGGTAGTAAATCAGTCCCATACCATATAGGAGTCAATCGAGCCCCTTAAGTCAGATTGATAATCCAAATAAGGCAAGTATTACTAATAAAAGTCACAAATAAGGAAATAGGTAAGAATCCCATAAAATACTGATTTTAACAGGAAAGAATCGTTCGAAACCTAAATAGAATCAGTCAATGTAACCGGTTCACATAATTAAACATAATAACGGGAAAAAAATGGAAGAAATCAATGTCACAAACAAAAACAGTTAGGGCTTAGGCATACATACGAAAATCAATCAAACAAGTAAAGAAATAATTAGATTGAATACTTGAAAGTTAGAAAACTCTTTTGAAGAGACTCAGGATGAACCCTAATTTCAGAAAAAGTAAATGTAATCAAAATAGTTAACCAAAACAAATTTTTTTTTAGGAAAAGTACCAAATAACACTCGAATCGTTTCAGATCTACAAAGATCTAAACAAATTCAAGTAGTCGTAGAACTAGGGTTTTTCAAAAAAACAACACAGATGAGAGAAATTTGGTCAAAAATCATAAATTTGAACTAAATATAAAAGGAAATCAGTACTCACAAACGAGAATGGCCCTAGACAGGCCAGTAAACAAGTTCCAGGCAAGTACAAGTTGAATCTCATGAGTTTTTCTCAAGGATCCATGTAATCGAACACCAAGGAAGCATAAATGGTTGTTAACGGTCGGAGAATATTCAGAATCTCCATAGATAGGAGCTTTTCGCCGGTGACAGCAATTAGGGTTAGGGGTAGGTCGAGAGAGAATTGGAGAGGTTAGGGAAACCAATGACGGCGGAATGAGAGAATGAGGGGGGGGAGGGGTAGGGTTGGTTTAGAGATTAAGATGGTAAAGTTTAATGTGGACCGTGGATCTAAAAGATCAACGGCCACGATTTGATGGGGCTTTGGGCCGGGTAGGTGCAGATTGGTCTTAAGGTAAATTGTGCTGGTATTATTAAGGGGTTTGGGCTGGTATTTAAAGGGTTAGGTCCGAAAAGTTAAAGAAATTAAAAGGACTATTTGTTAAATAACCATCTAATTGATAAAAATAATTTATAAAAATAATTAACAGATTATAAAAAATGATTTTCATGCATAGAAATATTTAATATAATTACTCAATATTTTAAAAATGCAACAAACTATTTTTCTGGTAAAGTAATGTAATAATGCATAGATGGGCTATAATTGCAAAATTATTGCAATTGTAACTCAAAAATATAAATGTGGCCATTTGTGAAATAATTAGGCTTAGTGTTAATATAAATAGCAAAAGTAAATCGTAAATTATTATAAAATTATTTGTAGTGCAGTTAATGATTATTTATATAATAAAATACTGGGATAAATTAATTAAAAATCCTAAATAATGCAGAAATTATGAGAAAATATTATTGATGCTAATGCATGGTTTTGGAAGTATATATATGTATTTTGAAAATATTATAGGAAAAATTTGGGTATCAACAGACCTGACCGGTCGTTTTGCTTTCTAGAGCCCCCGTTCCCCTAAATAAAACTCTCTGTATGTGCTTTTACTGTTTTATGACTTGCAGGGATGATTGGTTTGAGATTTGAAAAGGTTCGGGTTGAAATCAGAATGCTTGGTTCCTTAGGTTGGCCTTAAAAGGCTAAGTTTGACTTCGATCATCATTTTGAGTAAACGACCTCGGAATCGGGATTTGACGGTTCCAATAGGTTTGTATGATGATTTCGGACTTGGGCGTATGCTCGGTTCAGATTTTGGATGACCTGAGAGCGTTTTGGCGCCTAATATCAAAAGTTGGTTCTTGAAGAATCTTGAAGTTCTTTAAATTTGGTTTGAAGCGGATTTTGGTGTTATCGAGGTCCAAACGGATTACGGGGCTAGGAATAGTTCTGTAATGTCATTTAAGACTTGCACGCAAAATTTAGTGTCAATCCAAGTAGTTTAAGTATGTTTCGGCGCATTTGGAGTAGATTGAAGAACTTGAAGTTCATAAGTTTGATTCAATTAGTTTTGGGGTGCGATTCTTAGTATTAATGTTGTTTCGGGCGTTCCGAGAGTTCAAGCGAGTCTGTTTTATGATTTCAAACTTGTGGGTATGTTCGGGCGGGGCCCCGAGTGTCAAGTGAACGAGGCTCGGACTAAGTTAGAAGTTTGGAGTAGCCGCTGAAGCTCCAGTTCTGTCATTATCGCACCTGCGCTTGGCCAGCCGCAGGTGCGAGCCATGAGCCGCAGAAGTGGAAGTCTGAAGGTAGCCTAGCCACCGCAGGTGCGGAAGAATTGACGCACTTGCGAGACTGCAGGTGCGAGAACTGTGGTCGTAGGAGCGGAAGGGCTCGCAGAAGGGGCTCCTTTTGTCCGGAGATGCAGAGCCCGTCCAGGTGAGGAAAAGGCGCACCTGCGAAGGTCTTGCTGCAGGTGCGGGACCGCAGATGCGGCCAATGCACCACATGTGCGAAAGTCGCTGGGCAGTGAGGGTTCATTTACTACGGGACTTAAGCCATTTTTATCACATTTTCTTCACTCTTGGACGATTTGAGAGCTTTTAAGGAGGGGATTTCGACCTAGCCTTGTGAGGTAAGGAATTTCTACTTAATGTGAATTTAATACATAGATTATGGGTAGGTTTTAACATGAAAATTTATAGAAATCATGGGTTTAGATGAAAAGCCTAGGTTTTGATGAAAAATGGGATTTTACTACGAAAATGACTATGGAACTTAGTGAAAATCATATATTTATGTTCCTAAGGTTATGGGTAACAACTTTCTTCGAAAATTTTCGGAATCCGGGCATGTGCTCCCGAGGGTAAATTTTAGGAATCTTGAATTTAAGGTTGGATAATCACTTTAATAGTGGGAATATGAGCTTTTGAGCATAAATTGATTAATTCATATAATGTTTGACTAGTTTCGAGTCGTTTGGCACCAAATTTGGAGATTTGATCACGTTCTTGAATCGGAAAGTGGACTTTGAGACGAGGTAAGTCTCTTTTCTAACCTTGTAAGAGAGAATTAACCCCATAGGTGGACTTAAATTGAAATGTCCTTATATTTGTGGGGGCTACGCACGATGTGATGAGATCCCGTGTGTAGCTACTACTCATGCTTATGTCCGGGTAGATTTAGACTTACACCATGAGTTGTTGATATTGGTGCTTGATTTTTTTTACTGCTTGTTGGATTTAAAGTGGAGGTTGAGAATTTCAATATTTTAAAATTCCAAGTTGAATTTCCTATATTGAGAAATATTGTGATAAACTGAGAACATCTATGTTCAACTGCTTCGCAAATATATTTCGCGAGCGAGATAAATTTCCATTACTCTCATGGGAGCGGGCCATTCACCTCGGCATAATTTATTAAAATATTATATGGTACGGGCCATTCGACCCTCGGCAGTGCACATTATATTATTATGTATATTTGGACGGGTCATTCGACCCTCGGCAGTGCACATTATATTATTATGTATATTTAGACGGGCCGTACGTCCTCGGCATAACTCGTGCGTAGTGATATCGAAATCTATTTTTTTTATATTTAATAATGTTTCACGGACTTGAAAGGTGAAAGGAATAGATGAGAGGAATGATTTGATTCTTATTAGAAAGAAGGATCTGCTTACTTACTTCTTGTTTTGAACTCCATTATCTTGTGTATTTCATGCTTAATTAAATTTTCACATTATTATGTTTTTGGCCCTTAGTAAGTGTCGAAGTTGACCCTCGTCACTACTTCTTCAAGGTTAGAGTAGATACTTACTGGGTACATGTTGTTTATGTACTCATGGTGCACTTCTGCACTTGATGTGCAGGATTTGAGGCAGGTGCATCTTGTTACATGTCTGGCGCGAACGCTTGACTTCTAGCTCGAGACTACACGGTGAGCTGCCCTTCCGAGCTATTCAGCATCAGCCGGAGTCTCTCTTTTGGATTTATATTTCTGTCTATTTTCTTCAGACATTACACTAGTATTTTTTTGTATATTCTGCTAGTAGCCCACATACTTGTGACACCAGGTCTTGGCACACACTAGTAGACTTATGATTTTGAATTTATTGTTATGACTTCGATTTGTATTAGTTTCTTTGTTTTGTTACTTTACAGCGGTAAATTTCTAAACTTTTATTAATGAAGAAAGTTATTCATTTTGCAAACACATTAAAATGGAAACGACTTGATGGATCAGTGTTGGCTAGCCTAGCAACGGCGTTGGGCGCCATCACAGCCTATAATGGAATTAGATTGTGACACATATCCTCGCCAAGCTAAAAATATGTCATGTCCTACCTAATCACATCTCCACAATACTTAAACAATAGATGAATTCAATACTCGAACTAAAATATAAACAAGAAATTTGGGAGTCACATATTATGTAAAACTTTTTTATACGACCTATCCTTTTATTTAAAAACCCAATACAACTTTATAAATGCAATATAAAAAAAAAATCTCCAGTTTTTCCATGTGGATTTTCAAGAAGTAATTATAGTACTCTTTTGCCTTTCAATAGATTCTGTTTTGCCTTTCAATACATTCTCTTGTACACCAGGAAAGTGGATTTTCAAGAAGTAATCCCTCCAATTTATTTTTCCCATATCAATCTCAAAACTCTCTCTCTCTTTTTCTGACATATCTTCCATTAGCTTTTGCATGTTGCCATTGTGAAACCTTGCAAAAGTGAAAAACAAAATAAGCAATACTCAATTTCGATGGGTAAGTGTGAAATCATGGAACATAAGTATAAAGGAATATGGTAGACGTCAAATTTCATTGAAGGAAGTTATCAAAAAAAGGACCTACAATCTCTTAGAATCTAAATAAATCTGACGATTAAGGCACAATGAAAAATTATATTGGTGATTTAGTTGGGATTAAATTTTAGTGATGTTAGTATATATACTCTTACGTCTTATATTTTTTATTTTTTGAGTCAAAAAATAAAAGTGGAATGACTTTAGGGTGTGTTTGGTATAAAGGAAAATATTTTTCGGAAATTGTTTTTCAATTTTTCCATATTTAATTGGCTTAAATGTTTTGAAAAATATTTTTCTCATCAACTTATTTTCCTCCAATAGGAGGAAAATATTTTCCTATCAAGAGAAGGAAAACATTTTCCGAAACTCTTTTTCAGTTTTCCCAATTATTCCCAATCCCTTCCAACCCCNCCTCCACCACCCCCACCACCTCGACCCCCACCACCCACCCTTAATAGAAATTTTATTAAATGTATTTTCTTCTCACGTTGTGGTATTTTTTTCATTTTGACAAAATGACTATTTTCTTTTCATGATGTAATTTTTTTTTTTCATTTCAACAAAAAAAATATTTTCTTAGAAAAGTACTTTCTTTTTATGGTGTAGAAAAACTAATTTCTTTCATTTCAATAAAATGATGTAGTAAAAAGTATTTTTTTTTTTCATTTCAACAAAAAAATACTTTCTTTTTATTAGGTAGAAAAAGTATTTCTTTCATTTCAATAAAATGAGTATTTTCTTTTTACTGGTAGAAAAAGTATTTACTTCCATTTCAACAAAATGAGTATTTTCTTTGCATGACGTAGAAAAAGTATTTTCTTTCACTTCAACAAATAAGTATTTTCTTTTTATGATGTAGAAAAAATATTTCTTTCATTTCAAGAAAATGAGTACTTTCTTTTCATATTGTAGAAATAGTATTTTTATTTTATATCAACATGAAAAAGGAGGATTTTCTTTTCGGTTATAAAACCCAAATTTCAACGTTCTTGAGTGAAAAAGTAAATCAACATATTAGTTTCATTGAGTTTATGTGAATTTTTTAGAAGAATAATTGAATTCTTGAAGGAAAATAGAGTTGTGAAAATGTTGAGTAATTGTTCGGGGGGACATGGGAATTGGGGGGAGGGTGGGGTTATTTTCCTAAAAAAAAGTTTCTGCACTCTCTAACTAAACACTAGAAAGTAATTTCCGGAAAAAATTTTTTATTCACCAACCAGAAATAGAAAAATAAGTGATAACACCATTCATTTTCCTGAGAATTTTTTTCCAGGAAATCATTTTCCTTCGTACCAAAAACACCCTTATTGTCTAGATTTTTTTTTGTAGGTTTATTTTCTTAAGTTGAGTGATTATCCAAGGAATTAACTCTTCATTATGTATAAAATATATCGCTAGCTAGTTTTAGTTATGGCTTCAGAAATCCTTAAATTTTTATCAAATTCCCCATTTTCTTCTACTAATACCATTACAAATGAAATTTAGGTCTTACTTTTCTTTTGAGTCTGCTTAAGAAAAATATCATATTTTTATATTTAATAAGTACAATTTAAATCCAATTTCACATTTTATCCTTAATGACGCTTCCTAACAGAAATAATATGAGATATTTAAGATCATAAAATTCAAAAACTTTTCACAGGAGAAGAATAAAAAATGTCATACCACCCTTTGTAGAACAAGTATGGTTCATATAGCTTGCTGAACTGCTTCAGGTATTCCACCTTCCTTTTAAAATGCCTTTGAGACTTTGAAATCTCTTCTTCAGATAAACTTTGCATACCATATTGTTGCCTCAATAAATCCTCCCAAATAAAATTTGAAAAGTCTGACAATTTGTCAAAGTATCTCATCTTCCTAATCTCCACTTCATTTCCTTTTGAGTTAATAATAGGAAATGAACTGAAAAATTCATAACTATACTCAAAAAGTTGAGAGAATGATAAAGGATTCATAGGCATTGATGCTAAATGATAGACATTTAATTCTGGACTTTGCATATCTCCATGCTTCGCTATGGCAGCCATTGTAGCATTTACAACCATATCAACCGGTACCTAATTAATCAAGTGAAAAAGTAGTCACATATTGTAATTTGTTGTACTGATAATACGAAAATTTATGTGATGCAGTTCGTGTTCGTATTCCAGAATCAAATGTTTTTTTGTTTTTTTTTACCGCGATTCTTTCAAATATGACTTTTAAATATTTTGAATTGCTAATTATTGTGACTTAGAGATATTTTTATGCCGTTTCCAAATATGTAAATGTATTTATTTTTTTTTTTAAAAAAATATGTCTCAATTTGCAGTCAAAATTGAAAACTGACTCTCGGAATTCGAACTGCATCACTTAAATTAGGACATGCGGAGTAACTTTTATTGCATATGTATAATATACTTACAACATCAACAAGACAATCCGGATCAGCAAGAACGCCTGGAAGTTGTCCTTTCCCGTAGGAAAAAATTAAAGGATCGATCACCCTAATTTGTGTGAGAGAGTAGAGGGGAGATATTAGAGACATCTCCTGGTGAATTATAACTAGGACTATTACTGTAGTAGAACTTTTTCTTAACTAATACCGGTGAATTATAACTCGGTGTTGGGACTTGACTAATTTTGAATTCGCATAAAAAAGTGTAGAGACATTTAATTAATTAAGAATAATAGAAAAATAAGCTGAATAAACGATATTGCACCTGAATCCTTGTATCCATCCCGGAAAGGGCTCTTTATAGCAACTTATTATTGCAGAGGGACGAAGAATGAGTATTGGTATTTCCTCCCTCATGCTATCAATCACCATTTCACCAATTGCCTTTGTGAATGAATATGTATCTTGCCATCCATGTAACTTTGCCCTATTTAAATTTACAAAACATTAGTAGTTACTTTAATTGATTACATATGGTTCTTTAGGAGAGGAATTCTGGAGTAAAGGTAAAGTTGTTTCTATGTTAGGTCACTGCGGGTTCAACCCGTAAAATCAGCCACTAAATTTTACGTTAGGATAGTCTGCCTACATCACATTCCTTGGGGTGCGCGGTCTTTCCTGGAACCTACATGAACGTGCGATACTTTGTGCACCAGTCTTTTTCCTTTTTTTTTACATATGGTTCTCTAGGAATGATTTTTTTTTAATAACAGTAAAGTTGTTTTTGTAAAAATAGATATCAAATACTCTCTGTGTCTCATTATTTCTCTGTTACACGCCTTTTAAGAAATATTAATTCAAAAAAGGATTGGCTATTCTATCCTTATTTATGTCTTAAAATATATATATAATCTCTTTTCATTGAATATTTATTCTATTTATCTTCAAGAACAAGTATTACTAAGGATAAAAAAGGAAAAGAATAGCCAATTTTGTCTTGAACTTCTAAAATGACAAATAATTTGAGACAACTATTTTTAGTAACCTCGACAGAGGGAGTAATGAATAAGACGTACCTCTCAACTCCTAAAAACTTCATTATTTGCGCCAAGGCATTGTTGTCTTTAATAGCGTTCTTCAACTGGAAGACTAAGTCCAACTCGTCGGCAGCATCAAGGGATGGAAAATTAGTATAGGGAGAAGTTGAGGTGATTTTTTCCTTTGTTATGCTTTCTCCCATGCCAAATGGCTTCTCATAGATTAATCCTTCTCTTTCTCCATTGGCATATGCTTTAAATGAAAAATATAACTTATAGTAATAATGATTTATTGTAATTAAAACATATTATTATTGAAGAATATCCAAATGCATACCGGTGGAATAATGCATTAGAAGTTTAAGATTCTTGCATTTCTTGGCAAACATCATGAGTTGACATGGACCGTTCACGTTAGCATCTAGAGCTAAGTCATACCTAGACATATCAAATGGGCAGCAACTTAACACAAATGAGAAATTGACTTAAATAGCCCCGTCCAAAAAGATAGTCGGAAGGGGAGCCTTTGAGCAATAATAAAGTTATCTCCATGTGATCTATGAGTCACATGTTCGAGCCATGAAACTAGCCATTGATGCTTGCATAAGGGTAGTACTACCTACATCACACTCTTGATGTGTGGCCCTTAATTCTTTACATGAATACGAAATGCTTCATGCACCGGGCTGCCATATATATATATACTGGCTAGGGGCTATAAATATTTGTGGCCGAACAGTCATATGTGTTAAACGTCCTAGATAAATGGGAATAAATTGTTAAATTGTACTTGAATAACTATTCTAAAACCTTAATAATAAAAAAGAAAAAAACCTCTCATCAAGTGTGGTGTTTGCTGCAGAGTCGATGATCAAATCAATTTCTTCAGCAATTTGGTGAGCAGTAACAATATCCATACCAAGGTTTGTTTCGTGAACATTTCCGGCAATAGGAATCAATTTGCCTAGTATGAATGACTTGTACGATTCACCATGCATTTCTTCTAGGCATTTGAACAATTTTGACTCTATAATCTGATGGGAAAAAAAAATGTATAATTAGTTCGAACCGTAAATTTAAAATAGAAAAACACAAAAATAAATGAATTAACCTAAATAATCGCTCACCAACACTTTAACTAAATATAGTCGATGAATATATATCGAAAAGTAAACAGTGAATTCGACTAGCTATATGTGTAAAAATCACTTGAAAGTACGAAGAAAGAAAGCATTAATAAACATACTTCACTTGTTAATCTGTCAAATGCAGCTCCCTCATCCTTTGCTCTGATGAGGAGGTAGATCTTGTTTACTTTTGGTGTTGCTCTTAGCAACTTTTCAATCAGAGCTGCAAACATATTACTATTATTTTATTGAAATATAATAGCTGAAACAAATAATTAAGACCTGTTTTAAATTATATATAGTAAATGGGGAAAAAAAACTTGGAGATATTGGGCACAACATATGATAACTAAGATGTGAGTAGGCATATATATATATATTAGAAAGGCATGTACTTTGTCAAATAGGTGATATTAGTGATGCTAATTATTCATAAGATCTTCAAACATTCTTACTCATCATATTAAAAAGCTTTAGAAACTAAACAAATCCTAATTGAACATTTGTACGGACTGAAGATATGTCTATACTCAATCTAAAGAATTTACTTCTATATGTTTTTGATTGAAAATAAATGCACGTAGTCTCTCATCAAAGGCTAATTAAATTACTAAATAAAAAAAATTAGCGCACTAAACAACAAAAATCCCTCGCTACCCCTATTAGGGGAGGGTCCGTAGCTATCTCCTTCNGGGGGGGGGGGGGGGGGGGGGTCGTGACTATTGACAAAAATACAGATTTTGGGTCTAACTCAACTACAAAAGCTAAAGTCAACATATTAGAATATTAAACTGATGTGGCGTTCCCGACTTGAAAAGGGCCCTGGTGAACCGACATAATTAGTGAATAAGTGTAAACTTCGCTGCTCGACAATACGGAGACATGCCCTGAAGCGAAGGATGGGAACGAGCGGAATCAATGTGTTCCAATTTCTGGCCTTCCACCGACCGTCCAATGGACCATGGACTAAACTCAAGAGGTGAGGATTGCCCAAGTTCATATAAAAATACAATTAGCCTCCCCCAGGACTAGACATCTAGCTAGAGACATCGGATGTAATAATAAATGGATTGGACTTTGGGTCTAACTCCATCCCAAAAACTAGTTCTATCCTCCTACCAATTGATGTGGGACTCTAACTCCCCGTCCATGCCCGGGATGGACATCGAAAGCATGGACACAATATATCTAGAGCATTGATAAATTAAGATGGGTACAAAACAACGGGAGAAATAATAAAGAGATGGGTCTGATTTTAATATTATGATAAATAATTGAATTTTGAATCTAACTCATCTCAAAAGCTAGTTCAAGAGTTGACGATTGCGTAAGAGGATAGGAGGAGATACCTTTTGCGAGAAACCCGGTGGCACCGGTGACAAGAAGGGTTTTCCCTTCAAAAAACTCAACAATTCCTATGCCACTATTACTTGCTTTATTAGGAGATACAACTTCTTGTTCCTCCATTGCTTTGGCAGTAACTGTTTTGAGTAAATAGTGTTGTTGAGGAGAAGACAAAAAGGAAGACTGACAATTTAGATGACAAATTTTGTTTACTGACTTCTCAAATGATGAAAGTTTATATTCAAACCTAGCAAAATGAGGATTTTTTGAAATCAACTTAGTTTGTTCCCTTGTGTCAAGGGAAAAACGATTTTTAGAGCAAAGCATTGACATGTTAGAATAAGTGGTTGTGGGTGTTAGAGGAGCAAATATATTGTCCATTTTATAGAAAGATTCTGAAGCAGCTGATACACTATATCTAAGATTTCATCTGTATTTTTAATCACTTTTTGTGATCTGTGTTTGATTATTTTTCCCCCTATATTAATACTAAGATTTTCTTGTCTCTCGAGAGAAAGATGAGCTGGTGAATACGAGATCTGGAGGCATCACACTAACTAAGCCACTTGCGTGCACAATGAGGTTGTAACCATTATGCGCTCAGAGTTGGATTCAAAATTTAAATTTTATGAATTTATTTTTTATGTTTTTTATATTAAACTATTATATTCTTAAAGTTAAAATTTCATCTTTACTATTGTTCTAATTCTAGAGGACTTTTATATACAAATTTATATTCTGTACCAATAATATTGTGTTGAAATGAACCCGATATTTCAATGCTAGATCCGTTAATCAAACTGTATTACTGTAATAAATAATTAAAAACAGCAAACTTTCTGAATTAGAAACAGAAACAGAAAGTTAATAAAACCAGTATGACGAAATAATTTATGGAAAAACAATATCGGAATAAATCGAGCCCACTGAATGCACAGTGTGTCCTTAAAGAAATTATTCCACTCAAGTACTCGAGGTGTTGGAATATTATCCTCCCACCAAGATAGAACGATTTAACTCACCAGTGCATTGTACCAAAAACTCTGATGAACTGCGAGCCACTTAATGGCTGTAAATCACACTGGAATAAATTTGTGCAGAAGAAGAAGAAGTCTTGGAGTTCAGAAAATTCGTAAGGAAAAATCTGAGGAATTAAACGAATTTATAGCCAATGGAAGTACTGCTTCTGAAAGCTTACAACTCTTCAGAACATTCACTTAAAAACGGGAGGAAAATTTAAATAGATTTCGGGGAAGAAAAACGAATCGGGTCGTGCACGTATCCGGTTCGGGTTGGATATTTGGATAATTTAATTAATATTTTATTAAATAATTAAAGAAATTTTGTCCAAAAAGATTAATCAATCAATCTTTGACTAAATCTGAAGCCGACGCCGAGCCGAGCGACGATGATGAAGCGAGACTTGTCTTCTTCTTAACTCTTTAAGAGCTAAAAGAAGAGCAATTGTATATATATCCAATATGGGACAATGTCCCTTTTCCAAGGAGGGAAATTCAAAATTTTTTATTTTCCCTCCATTTCTCATTCATCCTTATTTTAAGCTACCCAAGCTTAAACCTAACAATTCCCCACATAAATGGGGAATGACTATAAAACAAAGGAATGCACGAACGAGTGTGAGAATTACATGCAAGAATTAGTTGCATCGGGATAAGTAGATTTCCCTTTGAACTTTTTGTAGTGAACTTATATCGGATATACTCGGTCAATCGATAGATTTGATATCTTTGAACCGTCGAGATCTGTTGTATACCTAGACAACATAAGTCACACAATCAACCCTTAACCATTTATGGTTCTCACGGTTGTGTTCGTTTCAGCCATGAATACCACCTGGTTTTATGAGTGCTTTAGAGAATGGGCATTTATTTTCATTCCCCTTGAAGCGGCTTACACTTCACACTCACATAGGTGATTTCTAAACGTGTAATCCTATAGACACACTATATGGTCATATCCTGCCACACTTAGCAAATCATTAAAAAGCTTTAAGCTTTATTGACTCCTCAAAAGGCCTTAATGCTTTACCTCGATTTCTGAACATTGTCTTCATCACGAGAATGAGTTAAGTTATTTGACAATGTTGAACCGTCATTCATAACTTTGTTTGATATCGTTGAACCTAACTCTTGAGATTTACAGTCTGCTAGGTAGAGTTACCACCATAATGACTTGTCCTAGGCTTTAACCCCATTCCCTTTTATGATCTTTCAATTGCCTCTCTATATAGGCCTTTTGTAAGTGAATCCGACACGTTATCTCTTGACTTTACGTAGTCAATCGTGATAACACCACTAGAGAGTAGTTGTATAACAATATTGTGTTCCCGTCGTAATAAGACTAGATTTTCCATTATACATAACGCTCCCTGTCATGCCTATTGCAGCTTAACTATCACAATGTATACATATATGTGCCAAAGGTTTGGTACAAAATGGAATATCTTCCAAGAAATTTCAAAGCCATCAGCTTCTTCACCAGCCTTATCTGCTACGAGTTCAGGTTCCATTGTAGAACGCGCGATGCACGTTTGTTTGGATGATTTCCAAGACACTATTCCACCCCCAATTGTGAAAATATTCACTCGTGGATTTAACTTCAGATGATCCAGTGATCCAATTTGCATCATTATATCCCTCGATCACGGAGGGATATTTGTTATAATGCAAAGCTTAATTTTGGGTATGTTTCAGATACCCCAAAACTCGTTTCATTGACATTCAATGTATTTTATTGGGATTACTTGTAAACCAACTCAGTTTACTAATAGCACATGTTATATCTGGTCCGTACAATTCATGATATATATCAAACTTCCCAATACTCTTGCATAGTCTAGTTGTGAGTCACTTCCACCTTCATTCTTTTGAAGTGCATAACTCACGTTATTGGAGTCTTGGCAATTTTGAAATCCAAATACTTGAACTTGTCAAGTACCTTTTCAATGTAGTGAGACTGTGATAATGCTAGACCTTATGGAGTCTTGTGAATTCTGATTCCTAAGATCACATCAGCAACTCCTAAGTCTTTCCTGTCGAATTTGCTAGCCAACATGCGCCTAGTAACATTATATTCGCCATGTTTTTGCTCATTATCAACATGTCATCAACATATAAACAAACAATGACTTCATGTCCTAGAGTGTTTTTAATGTAAACACATTTGTCACACTTATTGATTTTAAACACACTTGCCAACATTGTTTGGTCAAATTTGGCATGCCATTGTTTGGGTGCTTGTTTAATTCCATAAAGCGACTTAACAAGTTTGGACACTTTCTTTTCTTTACCCGGAATCACGAAACCCTCAGATTGTTCCATGTAAATCTCTTCCTCCAATTCTCCATTTAGGAAATTTGTTTTAACATCCATTTGATGGATTTCAAGACCATACACGGTCTCCAGTGCCACTAACACCCTAATAGATGTTATCCTCGTTATTGACGAGTAAGTGTCAAAGTAATCAAGGCCTTCATTTTGTCTATAACCTTTGGTAACCAGTTTTGCCTTAAATTTATCAATAGTGCCATCAGCTTTCATTTTCCGTTTAAAGATCCATTTCGAACCTAAAGGCTTATTTCCTGGAGGAAGATCAACCAATTCTCATGTATGGTTATCTAAAATTGATTGAATCTAACTATTGACTTCCTCTTTTCAAAATGTTGAATCAGAAGATGACATAGCTGCTTTAAAAGTTTGAGCCTCATTTTCAAGCAAGAATGTCACAAAATCTGGTCCAAAGAAAGTAGATGTTCTTTGACGTTTTCTACGCCTTGGATCTTCTTCACTTGGAGAAATTTCCTTTGGTTCTTCCCGTGGTCGTTTAGGTCTTTCACTTAACGACTCGCATTCAGCTTTATACGGATAAATACTTTCAAAAAATTTAACATTATCTTATTCAATTACCATATTAAAATGAATTTCAGGATTATCAGATTTATAAACCAAAAAAAGACATGATTTACTGTTTATAGCATATCCAATAAAAATGCAATCTAAAGTTTTTGGTCCAATATTAACCCTTTTGGGTAAAGGAACTTGTACCTTTGCTAGACATCCCTTTGAAATATTTCAAGTTGGGTTTTCTTCCTTTTCATTTTTCATATGGAATAGATTACGTTTTTTTGTGGGGTACTTGATGATAGGCTATAATTACGTATTTTAGTCGCTTATTACAATCTAGTTTACTGCACTTTAATTAAGTTTGAGCTTTAATCGCTAGTGTTTTGCACTAACTGTGTGTTTTATGCCTTGTAGGAGTGATTCAGATCTATATAGATGTTATGGAATGAATTTAAGTGATTTGGAGATTTGAATTCTGAGTAAAAGCTCAAGGAATTAAGCCAGGATCGTGTTCGGGGGTCAAATTTGATAGTTGAGAACAAACGAAGACTCGAGGAGGCATATTATGCACTGTCTAGTAAATAGACATAACTTTTTGATCCGAAATCCATTTAGGCTATATAATATATGGTTGGAAAGATAACTCAAAGGGATACAACTTTCGTGTTTTACATTTATCCAAATTTCAAACGGAACAGGGTCAAAAATGCGATCGAAACTGCGATTACGGACCTGATGCGGACTGGGGCAGAATAAAACCCCACTAGCGCGAGATTGGCGCGGCCGCGCTAGTGGCAGCCTGGAAACTTGTCCTTTTTTGCATAAGAGAAGGTAAAATTGTTTGGGCCCGATCCTACTTAGTATATATACATGGGAGAATGTTATTTTTGAAGGATTGGACATATTTTGGACACAAATTCGACCTAAAAAGGCAAGGAGGGCAATTGTGCATCAATCCATATCTCCTTATC
Organism: Nicotiana paniculata; assembly: GCA_005239505.1. NCBI lineage: Eukaryota > Viridiplantae > Streptophyta > Magnoliopsida > Solanales > Solanaceae > Nicotiana > Nicotiana paniculata. The sequence continues at coordinate 851 of ML357921.1, read as the reverse complement.
TTGTGATTTTTATCATTGTTTATGAATTCTTCTTTAGTTTTTATCATTTTATGAGTAGCTAACTTTTCTAATCTAAGGTTTTGGTAGAACCTGTTGGGGGATGACTTTATTGTGATATTAAGATAGTTTTAGTTGGTTGTTAATCTCTATTTATTCAACTACGTTCTTGTTGTAGTTGATTGAAGGGACCTCAATTAGCTGTTCCTATTTATTATGTATCTACATGAGAGAGAGTGCATATTTCGGTAGTTATTTGAACAACACCACTCCCGGAGTATAGGCGAGAGTCATAACTGAGGGTTTAGAGGTTGGATTAGAGATAACGATACCTCAGGTGCAATCTAAAGTGAACTGTAATGCAATCTAGCTAGCGTAACTTGAGAGAGTGCGTCTAGTAAATTATCATAATTACTTGAGAGAGNAACAACATCACTCCCGGAGTATAGGCGAGAGTCATAACTGAGGGTTTAGAGGTTGGATTAGAGATAACGATACCTCAGGTGCAATCTAAAGTGAACTGTAATGCAATCTAGCTAGCGTAACTTGAGAGAGTGCGTCTAGTAAATTATCATAATTACTTGAGAGAGATTTATGGTAGTTGGAGTGTTCATGATTGATAGAGATAACTTAATCAAAACTATAGGAAGTATACAAGAAGGAAGTCACCAACGGGGGAAACCATAATCTTAGACCTTTAATCCAATTGTTTACATCTTATTGTTAGTTAATCTTAAGTTTATTATTTCTATTCAGCTGTAGTAGTAGAAACAACACAAAGTGATATACATAACATTTGAGAAAGTTGACTATTGAGAATCTAGTAATCTAAAGACGACATTTGATACGTTAAT
>MDKI01155181.1:0-13658 GCA_005239505.1 Nicotiana paniculata | reverse complement strand
ATGTCACTTTAATTGGAAAAACTCCCATGTCCAACCCCGTGTCGGAAAAAGGAGGTGTGACAATGATCTCTAGGTTTGAAATTGATTTTAGTCCTATAGCCATGATTTCTATTAAGTAGTCCATGGGCAAAAAATGTACATATTGCCAGAAAACAATTGAATCAAACATTGGAGTCCTATAGGCATGATTGCTAGCACATATTTGTTGGACGTATTGATAGATCCTATAGGCGGGATTTTTAACGCAATTATAACATTAACCCTATAGGCAGGATCTCTAATACACAAATATATAACTCAGAATCAACATCACCAACGAAATTCCTATAGGAAGGATTTCTAAACACAACATAGAACTTATACAAGTTTGACAAATGAACAGAATTAACAACATAGATGAAACCCTATAGGTAGGATTTCTACCCAGATTAACAAAAGGAAATAAGAAACTCCCCCGATTTTACTAAATACCCCAGAATCTGTTTTATTATAAAGTTATTACAAACCATATAATGAATGAATTACATAATAGCAATATGATACACTATAGGGAGACTTCATTAGGCCCAAATAAAACTGGGAACCAGGCCTTCAAACCAATCAACTTTGAGGCTCATTTCATAGGTATAGCATAGCCAAATACGAGTGATTCACCCGTAGCACATATAGAACCAGGTTTCCAATGTGTCAAAGTTCCCAAAGGCCGTAGGTACCCAGGGCAATGCTCACACCAGAACCAAATATTTAGAGATGATTCAAAAGAGATTAGGAACCAGTTCTCAGTGTGTCAGAGTTCACAAGAGTCTCACATGGACCCTGAGTAGTGCTCACACTGGGGTGGTTGAGGATAGAACCTAAGGGACTAAGAGTGGAAGTTTTTAAAAGAGTAAAAACATATAAAATAGGGAGAGACAAATTTAAAATAGTTTTGATTTCAGAAGAAAAAAAAACAAAGTTTAAGACACAGAACTTGTAGACAGAATTGCGCCAAGAAAACAAGCAAGGTTCATGCTCAAACACACGATTCAAATAAACTGAAGTCCGGTTAAGCTAAATGTTCATGCTAGTATTTAGGACAACCTTGTTTAATCACAGAAGCATTTAGGCAAAGTGTTAAGGAAATCAGTCAAATTATCACATGAATCCAGAAGGATGAAAAACATATTAGAAAACAAGTTTGCAGGGAACAAATACAAATCTGCCAAGTTAGGATTAATTGACTAATTTGATGCTGGTAGTATCCTAAGAATGCAAAGTTCAGAACAGGTGTAAGATTAGCAAACACTGTGCATGAGATAAGTTAAACATTAAGCTAGCTTTTAGGAGGATTCATATTATTCAAAGTATAACCAATTAACAGTGTCACTCATGGGACTAGATGAAATCATGGAATCAGATAAAGGGGCAGAATCATACTTAGAATTTAAACATGCTGGTCGAGCAACACATATTATGAAACATGGAGAATAGAGTGCTAAGGGAGAATGTCTTACCGATTAGGCAGGAAAGCAAGAAAATACACCACAGTAGTTAAGTCCAGAATCACTTGGCCTTGGCTTTCAACCGGCCAAGACTAGAAACAAACGAGCACAGAATCATAGTAAAAAGCTAAGTTTTAGTGAGAGTATTGAGAGTTCCAGTCTGTCCAAAGGGGAAATGGGAAAGGGTTTAAATAATGTTCAATTAGGTGAACAAACAAGGGAAGTAATTAAACACATATAAGAAAGGAAGGAAATCAATCACATAATCAATTGAAGTCTAGTTTAAGGACAAATAATATAGAATTCAGTCAGTTAACAAGGCATAATAGCATGTAATCAGGCGAGTAACACTTAGAATAAGAAAAATATCAATTAACAGGTAGTTTCAAGGGAAATAAGGTAAAGAAATAATGAAAACATGGTAGATTGAACAGAATAAGGAAAATATCAGTCCCATACGAGAAAGGAAAGAGTATTAGAAGATCAGCAAAAGTCTCAAACCCTAATTTTTAGGTAAACCTTCACAAAACGGTTAGAAAATAAGGCAATGAATCACATACAATGAACGTAAACAAGAGATGTTCAAAGAGAAAACCAGAATCAAACCAGATTTGGTTCAATTAAGATTTGAAACCTTAATTCTACGGTTAAGTAAGAATCCTCAAGAGATACGAAAATATTCGTACTTACAAAGAACAGATGATTAACATAGATGGAACAACAGTAGGTTAAAGATTTGAACCAGATTTGGTTTGATCTTTACAGGATCTGCTTGCTATTTTAGGCAAGCTATTAGGTAAAACCAAAATGGGTAGCCAGTAAGGAGGGGGGGGGACCAAATAAGGTAAGGAATCATGGATTGATTCCATTTTGGGTCTAGAATCAGGAAGGTTTTGAGTGATAGCGCTAGGGTTTTGAAAGGAGAGAGGGAGGAAGATGAGAGAGTGTATAGTGACGGCGGGCTGGGTGAAATGAATTAGGTTTAGGGGCTTGGGTAAGCTAAAAAGGGGGAAATGGTTATGGGCTGTTGATCTCGAGAGATCAACGGCTGGGATTTAAAATTAGGCCGGGCGGGTTGTAATAAACGGGTATGGGATTGGGTTAATGGTTTTTGGTTAATTAATCTTGGGCTGGTGTATTGGGCTAATATATAGGCAATTGCGCTGGGGTAATTGGGTAGTGTATAGGCCCGGAATTGGGGTTTTAGGGGGCTATATTTTAAATACCCAGTTTTGACAAATAAATAATTTATAAAATAATTAATAAATAGCAAAAATATCGCTTGTGCATAAAAAATGATTTAAAATAACTACTTAATGTTATAAAATATAAAAAGTCATTTCTGTAGAAATAGCGTAATTATGCATATATATATGGGTTATTATTGCACAATATGCAAATTTAGCCTAAGGATGCAAATATAATTATGATAAATACATCAAAAATATTTAAAACTTAACATGGGTCTAAATGATGAAAATTAAATGGTAAATCATCATAAAAATTATTTTAAATGCAATTAATAATTATTTATATAACAAAATGCAGGAATAAATTGATTAAAAACCTTTAAAAATTATGAAAATACTTGATGATGTTCATGAACTATTTTGAAGGTATATATGTATATTTAAAAATATATGAGGAAAAAATTAGGTATCAACAGCTGCCCCTCTTTACCCGGGAAGGATGAAAGAGTTGTCGGGTAAAGACATGATGAACAATTTTGACTGAATATGGTGATTTGAAAGATATAGGCCGCACTCTGGTTTCTGAGCTGCCTACATATCCCTGGTTTTACAAGAATTAAATCAAATCACGTCCAATTGACCTCAAATTTTGCGCACAAGTCATAATTGGCATTACAGACCTATTCTAATTTCCAGAATTGGAACCTGACCCCGATATCAAAGAGTTCACTCCTGTTCAAACTTTCCAAAAATACAACCTTCGCCATTTCAAGCCTAATTCAGCTACAGACCTCCAATTCACAATCTGGACACACTTATAAGTCAAAAATCACCCAACGGAGTTAACGAAACCGAAGAAACTCCATTTCGGAGTTGTTTTCACATAGTTCCAACTACGGTAAAAATCCTAGAACTTAAGGTTGCATTTTAGGGACTAAGTGTCTCAAATCACTCCGAAACAAAAAACAAAAACTCTCGGCAAGTCACATAAGCTCAAAATGACCGGCCGGGCCCTTACATCCTCCCCCTTTTAAGATAATCGTTCGTCCTCGAACAAGCATAGAGACATACCTGAAGTGGTGAAAAGATAAGGATAACGACTGCGCATATCATGCTCAGTCTCCCAAGTCGCCTCTTCGATATACTGACCCCTCCATTGAACCTTCACGAAAGCAATATTCTTTGACCTCAGTTTTTGAATCCAAAATATCCACCGGCTCCTCAACATAAGATAAATCCTTCTCCAACTGGACTGGAAATCCAACATATGAGACGGATCGCTGTGATACTTCTAGAGCATAGAAAAATGAAATACCGGATGGACTCCTACCAGGCTATAGGCAAGGCAAGCTCATAAGCAACCTCCCCAACACGTCGCAACACTTGGAATGGGCCAATGAACCTTGGGCTCAACTTTCCCTTCTTTCCAAACCTCATAACGCCCTTCATGGGGGACACCCGGAGCAGGACCCAATCTCCAACCATAAATGCAAGATCGTGAACCTTCCGATCCATATAACTCTTTTGTTTGGACTGGGTTGTGCGAAGTCGATCCTAAATCATGTTAACCTTCTCTAAAGCATCCTAAACCAAGTTTGTACCCAATAGTCTAGCCTCGCCTGGCTCAAACCAAACCACTAGAGACCGACATCGCCTACCATACAAAACCTCACACTGTGCCATCTAAATGCTTGACTGATAACTGTTATTGTAGGCAAACTTCGCAAGTGGCAAGAGCTGATCCCAAGAACCTCCAAACTCCATCACTCACTCACAGAGCATATCCTCTAGTATCTGAATAGTGCGGTCAGACTTTCCATCTGTCCGAGGGTGAAATAATGTGCTTAACTCAACCCGAGTACCTAACTCATGCTGTACGGCACTCCTGAATCGCGATGTGAAGTGCGCACCCCGGTCAGAGATGATAGATACCGGTAAGCTATGAAGCCTGACGATCTCATGAATATAAAACTGAGCCAGTTGCTCGAAATAATAAGTAGTCATCACAGGAATAAAATAATCTGACTTGGTCAGCCTATCCACAATCACCCAAACTGCATCAAACTTTCGCTGAGTCCGTGGAAGCCTAACAACGAAATCCATAGTGATCCACTCCCATTTCCACTCCGGAATCTCTAACTTCTTAAGCAATCCACCCGGTCGCTGATGTTCATACTTCACCTGCTGGAAATTTAGACACCGAGCTACATACTCCACGATGTCCTTCTTCATTCTCCTCCACCAATAATGCTGCCTCAAGTCCTGATACATCTTCGCGGCACCCGGATGAATAGAGTACCGCAAATTGTGAGTCTCCTGGAGAATCAACTCACGCAAACCATATACATTGGGCACACATAGCCTGCCCTGCATCCTCAAGGAACCATTATCTCCAAGTGACCTCCTTATCATCACCGTGTTGAACAGTGTCTCTAAGGACAAGCAGGTGGGGGTCATCATACTGACGCTCCCTGATACGATCATAAAGAGAAGACTGAGAGACCACACAAGCCACTGGACTCGGCTCAGAAATATCCAATCTAACAAACTGGTTGGCTAAGGCTAGAACATCCAACGCCAATGGTCTCTCTACTGCTAGTAGATATGCTAAGCTCCCCAAACTCTCCGCCCGGCGACTCAAGGCATTGGCCACCACATTGGCCTTCCCGAGATGGTACAAAATGGTGATATCATAATCCTTAAGCAGCTCCAACCACATCTACTGACGCAACTTAAGATCATTCTATTTGAACAGATGCTGCAAAGGTGATCGGTGTAGATCTTACAAGGGATACCGAACAAATAGTGTCGCAAAATCATCAAGGCATGAACAATAAATGCTAAATCAAGGTCATGGACATGATAGTTCTTTTCATGCACCTTTAGCTGTCTAGACGTGTAGGCAATCACCCTATAATCTTGAATCAACACCGCGACTGAGACCAATCCGCGATGCATCACAATGTATAGTATAAGACCCCAAACCTGTAGGCAATACCAATACTGGGGCCATAGTCAAAGTTGTCTTTAGCTTTTAAAAGCTCTTCTCACACTCCTTTTTCCACCTGAACAGAGCACCCTTCTGGGTCAGCTAGGTCATAGGTGCTGCAATAGATGATAAACCCTCTACAAATTGATCGTTTTACCCCGCCAAACCAAAAAAACTTCGGATCTCCGTAGCTGAGGACGGTCTGGGCCAACTATGCTTTGCTTCAACCTTCTTCGAATCCACCTTAATCCCAACACTCGACACCACATGAACCAAGAATGCCACTGAGTCTAACTAAAACTCACACTTTGAAAATTTGTATATAACTTCTTTTCTCTCAAGGTCTGAAGCACAATCCTCACGTGCTGCTCGTGATCCTCCCAAGTTCGGGAGTACACAAGAATATCGTCAATAAATACAATGATGAAAGAATCAGGATAGGGCTGGAACACAATGTGCATTAAGTGCATGAATGTTTCTGGGGCGTTGGTCAGCCCAAATGACATCACATGGAACTCGTAGTGACCATACCGAGTCCTAATAGCAGTCTTCGGGATATCTGGCTCCCGAATCTTCAACTGATGATAGCCAGAATGCAAGTCAATCTTGGAAAACACCATGGCACTCTATAACTGATGAAATAGATCATCAATACGAGGCAATGGATACATGTTCTTCACTGTAACTTTGTTAAACTGCCAATAATCAATGCACATACGCATAGAACCATCTTTATTCTTCTTGTTCACAAACAAGACCGGAGCACCCCAAGGTGACACACTGGGCCGAATGAAGCCCTTATCAAGCAACTCCTGTAACTGCTCCTTCAACTCCTTCAACTAAGGAGGATCCATACGATATGGAGGAATAGAGATGGGCTGAGTGCCCAACAACTAATCAATACTGAAGTCAATATCTCTGTCAGGCGGCATGCCCAGAAGGTTAGCTAGAAACACATATGGACAATCCCTCACAACTGGAACTGACACAACTGTAGGGGTATCAATACTGAGATCTCTCTCATAAGCTAGATACGCGTCACACCCCTTCTCAACCATTCTTTGAGCTTTAAGAAATGAAATAACTCTGCTGGGGGTATACTCTAAGGTACCTCTCCACTCTAATCGCAGTAATCCAGGCATAGCCAGCGTCACGGTCTTGGCGTGACAATCAAGAATAACATAATGGAAAAACCAGTCCATGCCCAAAATAATATCAAAATCTACCATACTGAGAAATAATAAGTCGGCTTTGGTCTCAAAACCACTAAGAATAACCAAACACGACCGATACACACGGTCCACAATAATAGAATTTCCCACAAGTGTAGAGACATCAACAAGAGAACTCAAAGAATCACGGGCTACACCCAAATACAGAGCAAAATAAGAGGACATATGAATAAGTGGAGCCTGGATCAAATAAAACCGACGCATCTCTATGACAGACCAGAACAATACATGTAATGACAAAGTCTGGAAGCAATTGCCTTTGTACGAGCAGGTAGAGCATAATATCTGGCCTGGCCTTCCCCTCTAGGGCGGCCTTTACCTGCCCGACCTCCACCTCGATCTGCTGAGCAGGTGGGGTGGTAGATGGTGCTGTAATCATAACTTGAGGACCCGGTGGAGCACGCGATACCTTAGAAGTCTGTGGAAGTGCAACCATCCTAAGTCTGGGGCAATCCCTCACCATATGGAGAGTGTTGCCACACTCAAAACAAGCTCTCGGAGGGCGTGGCTGCTGTGGTTGGCTCGGTCGAGGTCTGCAAAATTGACCGCTGAAAGTACCCCGTAAAGGAGGTGCACTAGATATTGGCGTTGCATAATAAGGCTCCTGGTGCCTAGAAGGGGTCGGAATACCACTGTCGGCTGGAAGTGCTGAATGAACGGGGCGACTCACATATCCCCTACCATGACGAGATGCAGTTGGGGAACGAGTACTACTATAAGTGCCATACTCTCGAGACCTCTTGGCCTCCCTCTCCTCTCTCTCTCCCTAGCAAGCATACACTCCGATCTCCTAGCAATACCCACAACCTGCTGGTATGTAATATCCATCTCCAACTCCTAGGCCATGCTAAGCTTGATACTGGGGCCGAGCCCCTTGATAAACCGACGGACCCTATCAGCACCCAAAGGCTGGTGCATGTCTAGCCAAATCACTAAAGCGACTTACATACTCTGACACTGACATAGAACCCTGGCGCAATTACTCAAACTCCACACGCCATGCGTCTCTGAGACTTTGGGGAACATATTCCCTCAAGAACATATCCAAGAACTGAGTCCATGTAAGTGAAGCTGCCTCAGTCGAACTGCCCAACTCATAAGCATGCCACCACTAATAGGCTGCTCCTTTAAGCTGGAATGTAGTAAAAGAAACCACACTTGACTCCACTATACCCATAGTACGGAGGATACGATGACATTTCTCACGAAAACCCTGGGCATCCTCTAATACCAAGCCTGTTAAAGTTGGAGGGTGGTACTTCTTGTACCTCTCAAGCATGAGCTGCTCTACCTTAGAAACTGCTGCCCTAACCTCGGGCTGAACTCGAGCTACCGGCTGCATCGGTATGATCTCTAGAACCTGGTCGACCTTAACCCATTGCTCTGGGGTTGGGGCGGCAGGAGTCTATGCTCCTCCCCTGGCCTGAGATGTGGTAGGAGCAAGTGGAATCAATCCAGTATGAGCCAAGGTGCTGAACATGCTCAAAAACTAGGCTAGAGTCTCTTGGAGGGTTGGTGCAGCAACAGGTGCCTCAGGTGCCTGCCCTCCAGCTGGAGCTATTGGGGGCTCCTCTGTAGCAGCTCGTGTGGGTGCGCTGGCTGCACCACGTGGAGATCCTCGGCCTCTACCCCGGCCATAGCCTCTCGCAGCTCTAGCAGGGGTGCAGAAGGCAGTCATCAGATCCTCCGGTACATGTCCTCACCATCTGTGAGAGAATAAAAGACCGAAGTTTAGAATTTCGAAGTCAACAATTCGCACTACAAGGAATCAAAGAAGTGTAATTTCCCTTATAGTTCCATAGCCTCCCCAAGATAGGTACAGACGTATCTGTATCGATCCGCAGGACTCTAATAAACTTTCTTGTGACTCACGACACCTATGAACCTAGAGCTCTAATACCAACTTGTCACGACCTAATTCTCCCTCCGTAAGATGTCGTGATGGCACCTAGTCGCTAAGACTAGGTAAGCTTAACAATTGCAGAAAAGAAAATGGAAATAAAAGCAGTAATTAACAACTAAGCTTCAACAGATAACTATATACTGATAAAATGCCGCTCAACATGTAACAAGAAAACCAAACACTCGAGTATAAAAACATTTCCCAAAACCCGGTAGTCATAATTCACAAGCTTCTTGGAGATAACTAAGGGTCTTTTACATCAAAGTCTAAGGGTAACACGAAAAGAAAACAACATAGGAGGAAATCAAGGGGGACTCTGAGGTCTGCGGATACTCCAGATGTACCTTGAAGTCTCCGTAGAAACAACAAGTACTCTCACCTAATAGCGAGGCTGGTAAGAGGTACTTAATAGCGAGGCTGGTATGAGTACACCACAACGGTACCCAGTAAGTGCCAAGCCTAATCTCGGTAGAGTAGTGACAAGGTAAGGTCCGGGCCTTACATGGATATAATAATAAGACATAAAATATAATAACATGAAGAAAAACTTAGAATTAAACAAAAAGAATTCACAGAGAAATAACAACACAACACAATGAGATAAACAACATGGGCTCTCCCGAGATACCATTTCGTAATCCCAAAAGTAAATACTTAACTGGGGATCTCCCGAGATACCGTCTCGTAGTCCCAAAAGTAAATATCCAAGGAGATCTCCCGAGGTGCCGACTCGTAGTCTCAAAATTAAATGTGCAGGGGGATCTCCCGAGGTACCGCCTCGTAGTCCCAAAAGTAAATATGCAGGGGGATCTCCCGAGGTACTGCCTCGTAGTCCCAAAAGTAAAACACATCTCGAATCGATTGAAAACATAAATTAACAGCAAGAATTCTACAGTTAAGGCTGTTACAAATAAAGGAAAACAAAAATTCAACTAAACATGCTGCACATATTTCAAATAAGAATTTAAGACACGTAGACATGCGATATTAGATTAAACAGGATAACTACACATGCTAGTATAACTTAATTAAGATGTAACAAGCTACTACTCAATAAAAAATTGGGTTTTGCAACAATTAGCCCATGTACGCACTCGTCACCTCGCGTACATGGCGCCCACATGTCACATAAGTATCACATCGGTACCAAATCCTAAGGGTATTTCCCCCACACAAGGTTAGGCAATCCACTTACTTCGAGCCAAACTCAATCAATCGACAAGAATACCTTTTCCTCGACTATCCGACACTGAATGACCCAGATCTAGCCAAAAACAGTTACACACCATAAATACAACTAATCTAATTAATGAAATCAAGACTTTAACAAGAATTTCAAAAATCGCCCCAAAAGTCAACTAGGGCCCACGTCTCGAAATCGGGTACAAGTCACAAAATACGAACATGCATTCACCCACGAGTTCACTCGTACCAAAATTACTTAAATACGATGTCAGAATCTTAATCAAAACCCAAAAGTTTGGTTGAAGAACTTTTCCCATTTTTCCAAATTTCTCAACTAAATTCTTAAATAAGAAGATGAAATTAATGATAGATTAGTGGAATATAACCAAAAATGAGTTAAGAATCATTACCCATTAGTTTTTTGTAAAAATCCCTCGAAATCTCGTCCTAATCCGAGCTCTCTATCTCAAATTTTGATAAAAATGGTAAAGCCCTCATTTTTAGAAATATAAATTGCTGCCCAGGTGAATCCTTCTTCGCAAACGCGGTCCTACTCTCGCGTTCACGTCGAAAAAATAATTACTGACAAAAATTCCTCCTTCCCGAACGCGAGTATCCTCTCGCAAATGCAGAGCTTCCACTATCTGCTCCTTCGCAAACGTGGGACAGTCATCAGAATGCGTAGGCTAAACGCTTGATGACCCCCACGGACCAGCTTCTCTATGCGAACGCGATGTCCCTATCGCGAACACATAGAATTAATACCTAAGAGATTTCCGAACGTGGGACCTACATCGCGAACGCGAAGGCCAAATTACAGCAACACTCAAACTTCCTCTACGCGAATGCAAGAGAAACTTCGTGAATGCGTAGAAGGAAACGAGACACCAGGAAAATCTGATGCTTCATTTATAACACTAAGTCCAATTCTAGTCCGTTAACCATCCGAAATCCACCCGAGGCCCCCGGGACCTCAATCAAACATTCCAGAAGTCCTAAAACATCATACGAACTTAGCCGATCCTTCAAATCACATCAAACAACACTAAAAACATGAATCACACTCTAATTCAAACTTAATAAACTTCAAACTTCTACAACCGATGCCGAAACGTATCAAATCACGTCCGATTGACCTCAAATTTTGCACACAAGTCATAATGGACATCACTGACCCACTCCAACTTCCGGAATTGGAATTCGATCCCGATATCAAAAAGTCCACTCCTAGTGAAACGTCCCAAAATTCAACTTTCGCCATTTCAAGCCTAATTCAGCTACTGACCTCCAATTCACAATCTGGACACGCTCCTAAGTCCAACATTACCCACCGGAGCTAACGGAACCGACGGAACTCCATTCTGGAGTCGTCTTCACATAGTTCCAACTACGGTCAAAATCCCAGAATACTTCCATTTTAGGGACTATGTGTCCCAAATCACTCCGATCAAAAGTGCATGAGAACCATCTAGGAAATATAATAAAATACAACCTCTGTATTGGATACAAATTAGACAGGAGAATCTAAATAACTACGATGGAGACTCTGTAGGCTGTGGATCGTAACATGAGATGCAACTCACGGTAAGTTCCCGCAACATCCTTGCCTCTGCACCCAGAATACCACCAGACATATATGTACCTGCACATAAATGTGCATCAAGTCTAGAATGAGTACGTAAATCAACGCATACCTAGTAAGTATCTAGCCTAACCCCATAGAAGTAGTGACGAGGGGTCTGCATTAACACTTACTAGTGGTCCAATAAGACAGATACAATAAGAAGTAAACATATATGGGGCAGAGTAAATAAACAAAATGAACAAGTATAAATATGTGGTACAATCCTCCTCTCTTCAATAAACTCAAGCTCTCAATTAGCAATTCCCTCCTCAACCGGAGCATATATATATATATATATACACACACACACACACACACACACACACATATATATATATATATATACACCAGATGTTCATCATATTTAAATCAGGAAGACTCCCTGATACACTGGCTTTTTGACAAATGATATGCACGTTTCCATAGAAGTATTTTATAGAAATGCCGAGGTGTACAACCCGATCCCATCATAATATGGTATATAACCATAGATACATCTATTATATATTTCCGAGGCGAACAAACCGCTCCCATGAGAGTGTGGTACATAATCCTGCCGAGGCGAACGACCCGATCCCATAAGACGTGCGCACTGCTGAGGGTCGAACAACATGAACCATATATGTATCTATCCTACCAAGGCAAACGGCCGATCCCATTAGAATAAGAAGTTTTGACGGGTTCTTGACCCACTCACGAAGGGACATGTGATTTATAAGAAGCTTTGGGGAAACCTTTCGATGAGAACGCATAATGCGGGAGAAATTCGTAAGAGGAGTACAATTATTCCGCGGCTAATCATGAAACTCGTCAAATCTCTACAATAGCAAGTCTATCACTTTGCTCCTCTCTAGCCTAAGATAGTAATGCGAAGTAAAATAATTTAATAAGCAAGAGATAAGTTAAATGGTAAAGTTATTGCATAGCAGGAACCTGAGTCTACCCGGACAATAACATGAATATAGTTACGTGCGGACTCTCATCACCTCGTGCATACGTAGCCCCCACAACAAGTAGAAAATATCAACTACAACACCTAAGGGTGATTTACCCCCCACAGAGTTAGACAGGAGACTTACCTTGCTCGAAAATTCCACAACCGAATCCAAAGCCTCTCTAACACCTCAAATCGATGCCCGTCGACCCAAAACTAGTGAAATAAGATTCAACCCAATCAAAACATACTCTAATACTCATAATCAATCAATTTATAACAATTTCCAAATTCGCTCGAAAATTCGATCACCCTCGGGCCCACATGTCTGGATTCCAAAAATTTTTGAAGATAAACATTAGCCATAACATTGCTAACTCAAATATATAATTTATTCCAAATTCCATGCCCCAATTCATGGTGAAAATCCAAAATTCCAATTTTTAGGGTTTTCTTCAAAATCCCAAATTTCTACTAATTTCCATGTTTAAATCCATATATAAACCACGTATTTAATTTCTAATAGGTGGAATTCACTTACCTTGCATTAGAAGATGAAAACACCCCCTTGAAGAGCTCCAAAATTTGCCCAAGCGGTGTGGAAAATGGGTTGAATGAACGCAAACCCTGCTTTAAAACTAGTCTGCCCAACTACTTGTTCTTCACGTTTGCATCACTTAGGCCGCATTCGCGAAGCCTTGTGACCTCCACCCTTCGTGTTCGTGGTCTACGAGCCGCATTCGCGAAAGATAACCTGCTCCATGCCCCGCTCCCTGTTTCTTCTACGCGTTCGCGACTGCCCTACCGCGTTCGCGTAGGCTGTTCCAGACCCTTTTCGCATTCGTGATCCTTGTGTCACATTCGCGATGAACAAAATTCAGCAGCTCCAATTCATCATTTGCGAACCCGAGACTCCCTTCACATTTGCGATGGGCAAAACCAGTAGCACCAACAACAACAACCTAAAACAGCCAAAATTGGTTTGAAACATACTCGAAACCCTCGGGACACCATCCGATCACACCAACCAGTCCCAATACATAACAAAAACCTGCTCGAGGCCTCAAATTACACCAAACAACATCGAAACCATGAATCGCACCCCAATTCAAGCTTAATG
>ML357919.1:0-94315 GCA_005239505.1 Nicotiana paniculata | reverse complement strand
ATCATTTGAAGTTAAATCCACGAGTGGATATGTTTTCACAATTGGGGGTGGAGCAGTGTCTTGAAAATTCTCCAAACAAACGTGCATCGCCCATTCTACAATGGAATCTGAATTCATAGCTTTAGATAAGGCCGGTGAAGAAGCTGAATGGCTCCAGAACTTCTTGGAAGATATTCCATTTTGGCCTAAACCTTTGGCACCTATTTGTATATATTGTGATAGTCAAGCGGCAATAGGCAGGGCAGGGAGCGTTATGTATAACGAAAAATCTCATCATATACGACAGAGACATAATACCGTTAGACAACTACTCTCTAATGGTGTTATCACAATTGACTATGTAAATTCAAGAGATAACATGTCGGATCCACTTACAAAAGTCCTATCTAGAGAGACAGTTGAAAGATTATCAAAGGGAATGGGGTTAAGGCCTAGGACAAGTCATCATGGCGGTAACTCTACCTAGCAGACTGGAGATCACAAGAGCTAGGTTCAAAGNCTTTTTAATGATTTGCTAAGTCTGGCAAGATATGACCAGATAGTGTGTCTTTAGGATTACACGTTTAGGAATCACCTATGTGAGTGTGAAATGTAAGTCGCTTCAAGGGGAATGAAAGTAAAGGCTCATTCTCTAAGCACTCATGAAACCAGGCGGTGTTCATGGCTGAAACGAACACAGCCGTGAGAACCATAGATGGTTAAGGATTGATTGTGTGACTTATTTTGTCTAGGTATACAACAAAACTCGACGGTTCAAAGATATCAAAACTACCGATTGACCGAGTATATACGATATAAGTTCACTACGAAAAGTTCAAAGGGAAACCTACTTATCCAGATGCAATTAATTCTTGCATGTAAAACACACATACGTTCGTGCATTCCTTTATTTTATAGCCATTCCCCATTCATGTGGGGGATTATTGGTCTTTAAGCTTAGTGTAGCTTAATTTTAAGCTTACTTTAGCTTAATTTTAAGCTTGGTGTAGCTTAAAGAGAGTGAATGAAAAATGGTGGGAAAAGAAATGGAGGGAAGTAAAATTTTGAATTAGTGCACTTTGTCCCTCATTGGAAGAAGGAAAGAAAATCTATGTGTATATATAGAGAATCTCTTCTTCTATCTCTTAGAGAGTTGAGAAGAAGGTAAGCCTCGCGCTGTCGTCGTCGTCGCTCGGCTTCGAATTCAGATTCGGATTTGGTCAAAGATCGATTGAGATTAATCTTTTTAGACAAAATTCTTTTCAAATTATTTAATTAATTAATTTAATTAATTTCGAATCCGAAATGACCCACGACCCGTTTTCTTTCCCGGATTATTTTAAATCCGTTTTTAAATTTTCCGCAATATTCATACTTGTTCAAAACAACTATGGCTGTTCTGAAAGGATTCACACATGTTCCAACAGTTATGGCTGTTCTGAAATATTGCAAAACCTTTTCAGAAACAGTACTAAATTGGCTATAAATATACCTTGAATCCCATTACTAAATTTTCTGATATTCTTTTTCTTCTTCTTCTTCTTCTTCTGCACAAAATATTCCAGTGTGTTTTACAGCCTTCGAGTGGTTCGTTGATCACCGACGTTTTTGGTACCAACACTCCGGTGAGTTAAATCGTTCTATCCTGGGAGGATATATTCCAATACCTCGGGTACCTGAGGGGAATAATTTTCTTAAGGACACACTGTGTATTCAGTGGGCTCGATTTATTCTTATATTATTTTTTCATAGAAAAAACAACTAAGGACGCCTGGACTATCGCGCCCGCTCAGCACGTGCTAGTGGTCGCGCTAGTCAGGTTTCTCGCTGTCCCTGGTATATTCCACTAGTGCGGCCATGCTAATCCCGCGCTAGAACCCGCGCTAGTGAGGTTTCTTACTGTTTCTATATTTTTTAAAAATTATTATTATTTTATTTTACAGCAATACAGATTAATAACAGTAATACTAAGGTAAACTTTTGGTCTTTATGTATTTAAAAGTGAGATTGTCAGTTTTTTGATTATAAAGTGAGAGGGTTGAAGATAGTATCTCCATTTATCCATTGCAAAAAGTAGAACTATCAGCTCCTTCTCGTAAGTAGAGTAATCTTGATGTTTGGTGCTTAAGTATTGATTGATGAAAGCTATAGGTCTCCTCCCTTGCATCAACATTGCACCAACGCCATTGTTACATGCATCTACCTCCACCACAAAGGGCTTAGTAAAGTCAGGTATGGCTAGAACTGAATCCCTAACCATGCCATTCTTTAATTTGTTAAATGCCTCAGTAGCCTTGTCATCCCAATGAAATTCCCCTTTCCTCAACAAGAGAGTCATAGGTCTATTAATCTGTCCATAGTGTTGAATGAACCTTCTGTAATAGCCTGTCAAACCCAAGAATCCCATTTTTAGAGCCTTAAAAGTAGAAGGGAGAGGACATTGTACCATTGCCTTAGTTTTAGAAGAGCCCGTCTGAATTCCCATTCTAGTGACGATATGCCCAAGATAGTCAACTTGTGATTGAGCAAATACACATTTAGACTTCTTAGCAAATAATTTGTGTTGACTGAGCAGCTCCAGAACTATACCAAGGTGTTTGACATGTTCTTCAAGGGTCTTACTGTGTACTGATATGTGTACTGATAAGATATGAATATTAGGCCTAATTCAACCCCAAAAGCTAGCTCATGAGGTGAGGATTTCTCAAGCCATATAAGGAGACCAAGTCCCCCATCCCTTAGCTGATGTGGGAGACTCAACAACCCCCCTTCACGCCCAAGCCTGCAATTGGAGCGTGGACAATATAATATGTGGGCCCAACATCGGTGAAACAAAGAATTGGGATGGGTCCGGCTCTGATACCATGATAAGATATGGACATTGGGCCTAACTCAACCCCAGAAGCTAGATCATGAGGTCAGAATTTCCCAATCCATATAAGGAGACCAAATCCCCATCCCTTAGCCGACGGGGGAGACTCAACATATACAAGGTAGTCATCAAAAAATACTAGGATGAACTTCCTCAAGCAAGTCTCAAAAACTTCATTCGTTAAAGATTGGAAGGCCAAATGGCATAATCTTAAACTGCCAATGCCCATGATGTGTCCTAAATGCAGTCTTGCTTTCTTTACCTTCCTTCATTCTCACTTGATGGTAACCAGCTCGCAGATCTAACTTTGAGTAAACTGTTGTCCCATATAACTCATCGAATAAATCTTCAGCTATTGAAATTGGAGATTTATTCTTGATGGTGCAAGAGTTAAGCTTCCTATAGTCAATACACAACCTCCATGTTTTGTCTTTCTTCCTGACCAATAGTGTCAGAGAGGCAAAAGGTGACTAACTAGGTTCAACCACTTGAGATCTCAGCATTTTAGCTATCATACTCTCCAAAGCATTCTTTTGATCGAAAGAGAATCAGCTGTAAGGTTTGAGGTTTGCCGGTTCAACTCCTTCTTTAAGTGGAATAAAGTAGTCACAATTTCTCTTTGGTGGCAATGTTGTAGGTTCAACGAACACATCACAGTAATCATTCAAAATTGCAGTCC
Organism: Nicotiana paniculata; assembly: GCA_005239505.1. NCBI lineage: Eukaryota > Viridiplantae > Streptophyta > Magnoliopsida > Solanales > Solanaceae > Nicotiana > Nicotiana paniculata. The sequence goes on along the minus strand of ML357919.1, from coordinate 90,785 downwards.
CCTCTGCTGGACAATTTGGAATCTCCTTTGTATCTTCAATAAGACAGTTGATCCAAGCATCCATAATTGTCTTTCTTAAGCAACTTATGCAACCTTTTCCTTCAATATCGGTAACTTCAGCCTTCTCATTCATTCGCATTAAAATAATGAACCTACCATTTTTAACAAAAGATATACTACAACGGCCTAGTCCTCAATAGAATTGGAGAGTACCATTTTTAATTATTGTACACTATATATCTAATTATCAATTTAAGAAGAAATTTTGTACTATGTATGTTCCTATAATTATGTAGTATAATGAGTGTGCTTTTATTTTAGAAAACATATGTTATATATTTAGCAACAATTTTTATATACTTTTATTTATGTAAGGTACGTAATTCTTGTAAAAGTTCAACTATTTACATTAGTCCTCAATTTGATGTGTTTATTCCAATTGAAGTGGTGGAATCTAAATAGAATTTAAAGTTTTAATATTAAGACTTCCTATCTAATTCAAATTAGGAAGGATTCAATAAATAAAATTTAGTTGATTTCAAAGTCCTAAGAATTAGGGAAATAATTAAATATTCGTATAAAAATAATTAAATAATTATTTTGTATGGTGTAAAACTATTATTAAAGGGTAAAGAAGGCGAACGATATTTCGCTAGTGGGCTTCGTACTTTTAATATAGTACTAGCTTTAGGGTACACGCGATGTGCGTAAATCCTGTTTCAATGAATATATATTTATTTAAGAAATAGTATGGAGTTATAAAATAAAAGTGTAAGATCCTAGAGATGATTATGAATAGTGATTGTGTATAAGTAACTCAATAATTAAAAAAACTATCTTTGAAGTCCTCAACATCAATAATTCAACTTAAAATTTGTTCCTAAGTTATAATTTTAGGATTTTAGTTTCACGGGCAAGAACCTTGAAAATTTAAATAATCTTGAAGAATATAACTTACAATATATAAGCATGTAACTAATAATCTACGAACTTTAAATAAACAAAAAATCAAAGTGCAATAATATTCAAAAAAGGACATTAAAAAATAAATAAACCAAGCTAGTAAGAGAATTAATAATTGAAGGCTAGCTAATAAACCCACTCATATTTAGCTAAATGTATCATGGATTAAAAATTAAAGAATGTAACGAATTATCTTGTTAATTTTGTGCCTTTTATTGATTTATGTTCAACATTGCTCATAATTATAATAGTGTATTTAAAACTTTTGAAAGTTAAAAGTATAATATTGAATAATATTATTAGTGCAATAGTCTTGTATATTTTTAAAAAGTGAACTATCTACGCTATTGTCAAAGAACTCCTGCCTCTTCTTTCTTAAATCTTTTAATTTTCTCTTTACTTTTTTATCTTTTGTGTATAGTTTAAGTGTAAGACTTATGGTAACGACTTGGCTGGTCGTTTTGAGAGTTATAGCCCCGATCTCTTGTTTACTGTTTTTTCCGTATCTTTTTCTGCTTATGTGTCATGCTGGGAGGTGTTGGTTGTGGTTTCAGAGTGTTTTTGAGACACTTAGTCCCTAAACGGAAGCTTAAGTCTTAGGATTTTAACTGTAGTCGAAACTATGTGAAGACGACTCCGGAACAGAGTTTCACCAGTTCCGATAGCTCCGTTGGGTGATTTTGGGCTTAGGGGCGTGTCCGAATTACGTTTTGGAGGTCTGTATCTTATTTAGGCTTGAAATGGAGAAATTCGAATTTTGGAGATTTTGACCAGTAGTGGACTTTTTGATATCGGGGTTGGATTCTGATTCTGGAAGTTGGAGTAGGTCTGTAATGTTGAACATGACTTATGCGAAAAAATTTGGGGTCAATCGGACATGGTTTGATAGGTTTCGGCATCAGTTGTAAAAATTTAAAGTTTCAAGTTCATTAAGTTTGAATAAGAGGTAATTCGTGTTTTTAGCGTTGTTTGATGTGATTCGAGGGCTTCATATGGTGTATTAGGACTGGTTGGTATGTTTGGTTTAGGTCCCGGGGGTCTCGTGTGTGTTTCACATGCTTAACGGATCATTTTTGGACTTGTTGGAATTGAAGAAAATCTGGTGTCAAAGTTGTTGGTTTCCTTCATCGCGTTCGCGAGAGAGGTCACGCGTTCGCGTAAGGCATCTAGGAGTCCAGTTGAGGTTGTTCTTCACGTTCGCAATTTGGTTCCTGCATTAGCGAAGATATGGATCAGTTAGCCTACGCGTTCGCGATTTGGCCATCGCACTCGCGTAGAGGAAAGGTCAGATGAAACTCCAGACATTTAACCTACGCGTTCGCGATGAGAGCCCTGCATTCATGTAGGGTCAGGCAATGTAAGCTTCTGGGTTCGCGAGGGGGCTCTCGTGTTCGGGAAAGAGGTTTTGGACAGAAGGAAAATTTGTGCTTTGCGAACGCGAGGGTGTGGCCACGTTCGCAAAGAAGGAAATGCCTGCGCAGAATATATCATTTCAAAAATAAGGGTTTGGCAGTTTTTATCAAAACTTTAGTTTAAGAGCTCGGATTTGGACGAGATTTTGAGGGATTTTCAGAGACATCGATAAGGTAATGATTCTACACTTCATTTTGGTTATATACCACTAATCTATCATTAATTCCATTTTTAATTTCGGATTTGGGGTTGAAAATTTGATAAAAATGGTAAGAAGTTCTTCAACTAAAATTGTGAGTTTTGAAAGGCGATTGAGATCAGATTCGAGTAATTCTTGTATGGTTTTACTCGTGAGTGAATGGGTGTTCATATTTGTGACTTTTAACCGATTCCGAGATGTGGGCCCGGGGAGGCTTTTTGAGTCGATTTCCTAATTTCTTGCTTTAACTTAGATTTCATTAATTAGATTAGTTTCTTATATATATATATATATATATATATATATATATATATGGTATGTAATTGATTTTGGCTGATTTGGGCCATTTGGAGTCAGATATTCGTGGGAAAAGTATTGCTACCGATTGATTGAGCTTGCTTCGAGGTAAGTGGCCTGCCTAAGCTTGTGTGGGGGAAATCCCCTTAGGATTTGGTGCTGTTATGATATCTGAGCGCCGTGTACGCGAGTTGACGAGTGCGTACACAGGATATTTGTTGTAAAACTTGATTCTTACTGAGTAATAACCTGTTTTCATCTTTATTTAGTATACTAGCATGTGTAGTTATCCTGTTAGCCTAGAACATCATGTCTACGTGTCTTAATTGCTTATCTGAACTCTTTGCAGCATGCTTAGTGGATTCCTGCTTCCTTTCTTGACTTGTACTTAGTTTAAACTGTAGGTTTTCTTGTTGTAACTGTTATCTTTATTTGTTTGAGCTGTGTATTTACTTTGGAACTACTGGACGGTATCCCGGAGATCCCCGACATGTTTACTTTTGAGACTGCGAGGAGGTACCACGGGAGTTCTCCATGTACATTTACTTTTGAGACTATGAGGTGGTACCTAGGGAGTTCTCCCTACATATTTATTTTGGGACTACGAGACGGTATCTCGGGAGATCTACTGCTCTTAACTCTGTGTGTTAAACTATCATTTGTTGCATCTCCTTTGCTAATTCTAGTCTATTATTAAACTGTATATTTCCTACCTTATTTATTATTGACCACTGGGCCTGACCTAACCTCGTCACTACTCGACCGAGGTTAGGCTGGGAACTTATTGGGTACTATTGTGGTGTACTCATACTACTCTTCTGCATATATTTTTTTTGTGCAAATCCAGGTACATCATTCCAGCCTCGCTATTAGTTGTGCACCTGCTACTGTTACGGAGACTTCAAGGTACATCTGCCATGTCCGTAGACCTAGGAGTCCCCCTCTATATTTTTGTTTAGTTCTTCTTCTACTACTTCTAAATACTGATGTATCGAACAGATAGTAAATTCTTAGAAGCTTGTGACTAATGATGTTCTAGGTTGGGAAAACTCTATATGTATTTTTGAGAGTTGTTCTTGTATATGCCGAGCGACATTTCTATCAATTATATCATTGTAGTTGTTGTTAGTGGTTTATATTTATGTTTCTATTTTCGTTATTTTTCCGCAAATGTTAGGCTTAACTAGTCGTAGAGACTAGGTGCCGTCGCGACCTCTCACAGAGGAAAAATTGGGTCGTGACAAGTTGGTATTAGAGATCTAGGTTCTTAGGTATCGTGAGTCACAAGCCGGTTTATTAGAGTCTCGCGGATCAGTACGGAGGCGTTAGTACTTATCTTCGAGAGGCTATGGAAATGCTAGGAAAAATTATACTTCTTTGATTCCTTGTCGTGCGAAATTTGTTGACATCAAAATTCTAAACTTCTATATTCCATTCTTTCTAATAGATGGTGAGAAACCATACCGGAGGATCTGATGACCAGACACCCGCTCCCTCTGCTAGACGTGTGAGAGGCCGGGGCTGGGGTGGAGGCCAAGGACGACTATGCGGTGCAGCCAGAGCACCCGCGCGAGCTACGATAGAGGAGCCCCGAGCATCTCCCGCTGGAGGTAGGAACCTGAGGTGACCATTGCTGCACTAGACCTCCAGGAGACTCTAGCCTATTTCATGAGCATGTTCAGTACCTTAGCTCATGCTGGATTAATCCCACTAGCTCATGCCACATCTCAGGCCGGGGGAGGGCACAGACTCCCGCAGCCCGTACCCCTGAGCAGCGGGTCCAGGTCGACCAGGCTCCAAAGTTTATACCTATTCTGTTAGTAGCTTCGGTGCAGCATGAGACTAAGACAATAACATCTGAGGCAGAGCAGCTCAGACTTGAGAGGAACAATAAATATCACCCACCTACCTTCAGCGGATTAGCGACAAATGGTGCCCATGGTTTTCTAGAGGAGTGTCACCGTATTCTCCGTACTATGGGCGTAGTGGAGACGAGTGGGGATTTTCTTTCCATATTCAAGATTAGAGGAGAAGCCTATCAGTGGTGGCATGCTTATGAGTTGAGTTGTCCGGCCGAGGCTAGTTTCAGTTACATGGACTCATATCTTGGACATGTTTTTGAGAGAGTATGTCCCTTAGAGCCTCAGAGACTCATGGTGTGTCGAGCTTGAGCAGCTGCGCCAGGGTGCTATGATTGTGTCAGAGTATGCAGTCTGCTTCAGTGATTTGTCCCGACATGCACCGGCCATTGTTGCCACAGTTCAAGAGAAAGTTCGTCGATTTATTGAGGGACTCCACCTCAATATCCGGATCAGTATGGAAGGGAGTTGGAGATAGATATTTCTTATCAGCAGGTTATGCGTATTTCTAGGAGATCGGAGGGCTGCTCGGATAGAGAGGAGAGGGAGTCCAAGAGGTCACGAGAGTCTGGAACATACAATGGTACTCGTGCCCCATCTGCGGTTCGCCATGGTAGGGGTTATGTGAGTCTCCCCGTTCATTCATATCTTCCAGCCGCCAGTGGTGTTCCAGCCCCTTCTAGGCCTTATGAGCCTTATTATGCACCACCAGTATCTAGTGTGCCTCCTGCACAGGTTGCTTTAGTGGCCAGTACTGCAGACCTGGACCGAGTTAGTCACAGCAGCCACGCCCTCCGAGAGCTTGTTTTGAGTGTGGTGACGCTCTCCATATGGTGAGAGATTTCCCCAGACTTAGGATGGGTTCACCTCCACATACTTCTCAGCCACCGCGTGCTCCACCAGGTCCACAGGCTATGATTCCAACACCAGCTACTTCCCCACCTACCTAGCTAGCTCGACGTGGAGGTCGGGGAGGTTGAGGTCGTCCTAGAGGGGGAGGCCATGCCAGGTATTATGCTCTTCCAGCTCGTACAGAGGAAATTGCTTCTGACTCTATCATTACATGTATTGTTCTAGTCTGTCATAGAGATGCGTCGGTATTATTTGATCCAGGCTCTACATATTCCTATGCGTCCTCTTATTTCGCCCCCTATTTGGGCGTACCTTTGGATTCTTTGAGTTCCCCTGTTTATGTATCTACTCATGTGGGAGATTCACTTGTTGTGAACCGCGTGTATCAGTCGTGTTTGATAGCTCTTAGTGGTTTTGAGACCAGAGCCGATTTATTATTGCTCAGACTTTGATGTTATCTTGAGCATGGACTGGTTGTCGCCCCATTCTGCTATTCTTGATTGTCACGCTAAGACCGTGACGCTGGATATGCAAGGTTTACCGCGATTAGAGTGGAGTGGTACCTTAGAATATACTCCTAGCAGAGTTATTTCATTTCTTAAGGCTCAACGAATGGTTGAGAAGGGTTGTGACGCGTATCTAGTTTATGTGAGAGATATCAGTGTTGATACCCCTACAATTGAGTCAGTTCCAGAAGTGAGGGACTTTCCAGATGTGTTTCCCGCTGTTCTCTCGGGCATGCCGTCCGATAGAGATATTGTTTTTGACATTGATTTGTTATCGGGCACTCAACCCATCTCTATTACTCCATATCATATGTCTCCTCCTGAGTTGAAGGAATTAAAGGAGCAGTTGCAGGATTTTCCTGATAAGGGCTTCATTCGGCCCAGTGTATCACCTTGGGGTGCTCCGGTCTTATTTGTGAAGAAAAAGGATGGTTCTATGTGTATGTGCATTGATTATCGTCAGCTGAATAAAGTTACAGCAAAGAACAGGTATCCATTACCTCGTAGTGATGACTTATTTGATAAGGTATAGGGTACCAGGGTGTTTTCACATATTTACTTACATTCAGGCTATCATCAGTTGAAGATTCGGGAGCCAGATATCCCGAAGACTGCCTTCAGGACTCGGTATGGTTACTACGAGTTTCTTGTGATGTATTTTGGGCTGACCAATGCCCCAACAACTTTTATGCACTTGATGCACAATGTGTTTCGGCCTTATCTTGTCTCATTCGTCATTGTGTTTATTGACGACATTCTGGTGTACTCTCGGACTCAAGAGGATCATGAGCAGCACCTGAGGACTGTGCTTCAGACCTTGAGAGAAAAGAAGTTATAGCAAAAGTTTCAAAGTGTGAGTTTTGGCTAGACTCAATGGCATTCTTGGGTCATGTAGTATCGAGTGATGAAATGAAGGTGGATCCGAAGAAGGTGGAAGTCGAGCAGAGTTGGCCTAGACCGTCATCAGCTACAGAGATCCGAAGTTTACTTAGTTTGGCGGGGAATTACCGTCGTTTTGTAGAGGGATTTTCATCTATTGAGGCACCTATGAGTAGGCTCACCCAGAAGGATGCTCCGTTCAGGTGGATGGAGGAGTGTGAGGAGATCTTTCAGAAGCTCAAGAAAGCTTTGACTATAGCCCCAATATTGGTATTGCCTGCAGGTTTGGGGTCTTATAATGTATATTGTGATGCGTCGCGTGTTGGTCTCGGTGCGGTGTTGATGCTGGACGGTAGTGTGCTTGCCTATGCGTCCACATAGCTGAAGGTGCATGAAAGGAACTATCCTGTCCACGACCTTGAGTTAGAAGCAATTGTTGATGCCTTGATGATTTGGCGACATTATTTGTACGGTGTCCCTTGTGAGATTTACACCGATCATCGGAGTTTGCAGCATCTGTTCAAGCAAAAAGATCTTAAATTTTGTTAACGGAGGTGGTTGAAGATGCTTAAGGACTATGATATCACCATTTTGTACCATCCGCGGAAGGCCAATATGGTGGCCGATGCTTTAAATCGTCGGGCGAAGATTTTGGGGAGTTTAGCATATCAACCACCAATAAAGAGGCCATTGGCATTGGATGTTCAGGCCTTAGCCATCCAGTTTATGAGATTGGATATTTCTAAGCTGAGCCGAGTATTGGCTTCTGTGGTCTCCCAGTCTTCTTTTTACGATCGTATCAAGGAGTGTCAGTATGATGACCCACATCTGCTTGTCCTTAAGGACACTGTCCAACACGGTGATGCTAAAGAGGTCGCTATTGGGGACCATGGTGCATTGAGGATGCATGAGAGGCTATGTTTTCCAATGTAGGTGGCTTGCGTGAGTTGATTATTCAGGAGGCTCACAGTTCGCGGTACTCCATTCATTTGGGTGCCGCGAAGATGTATCAGGACTTGAGGCAACATTGCTGGTGGAGGAGGATGAAGAAGGACATAGTGGAGTATGCAATTAGGTGTCTAAATTGCCAGCAGGTGAAGTATGAGCACCAGCGTCTAGGTGGGTTGCTTCAGAAATTAGAGATTCTGTAGCGAAAATTGGAGCGGATCACTATGGATATCGTTGTTGACTCCCACATACTCAGAGGAGGTTTGATGTAGTTTGGGTGATTGTTGATAGGCTGACCAAGTCAACTCATTTCATTCCTGTGATGACTACCTATTCTTCCGAGCAGATGACTCGTATTTATATCCGCGAGATCGTCAGGCTCCATGGCGTACCATTATCTATCATATCTGACCTGGGTACGCAATTTACATCACGGTTCTGGAGTGCCTTACAACATGAGTTGGGTACTCGAGTGGAGCTGAGCACAACATTTCACCCTCAAACGGACGGATAGTCCGAGCGCACTATTCAGATATTAGAGGATATGTTCCGTGCGTTTGTGATAGAGTTTATAGGTTTGTGGGATCAGTTCTTGCCACTAGCGGAGTTTGTCTACAACAACATATATCAGTCGAGCATCCAGATGGCACCGTATGAGGATCTGTATGGTAGGCGGTGTCGGTCTCCAGTGGGTTGGTTCGAGCCGGGCGAGGCTAGATAATTGGGTACAAACTTGGTTAAGGATGCCCTGGATAAGGTGAAGATGATTCAGGATCGACTTCGTACGGACTAGTCCAGACATAATAGTTATGCAGATAGGAAGGTTCGCGATGTTGCATTCATGGTTGGAAAGCGGGTCTTGCTCCGAGTTTTGCCTATGAAGGGCGTTATGAGGTTCGGGAAGAAGGGCAAGCTGAACCCAAGGTTCATTGGTCCCTTTGAGGTGTTGTAGGGAGTTGGGGAGGTTGCTTATGAGCTTGCCTTACCTCCCAGTCTAGCAAGAGTTCATCCGGTATTCCATGTTTCTATGCTCCAGAAGTATCATGGTGATCCGTCTCATGTTTTGGATTTCAGCTCAGTCCAATTGGATAAGGATCTATCTTATGTTGAGGAGATAGTGGCTATTTTGGACAGCCATGTTCGGAAGCTGAGGTTAAAGAACATTGTTTCTGTGAAGGTTCAGCGGAGGGGTCAGCCGATCGAGGAGGTGACTTGGGAGACTGAGCATGATATGCGCAACTATTATCCTTATCTTTTCATAGCTTCAGGTATGTCTCTATACTCGTTCGAGGAAGAATAATTGTTTTAAGAGGGGGAGGATGTAACGACCCGACCGGTTGTTTTTAGAGTTATAGCCCCGATCCCTTATTTACTTCTTCCCGCATATATTTTTCTGCTTATGTGTCTTTCCGGGAGGTGTTGATTCAGATTTCTGAGAGTTTTTGGGACACTTAGTCCCTAAATGGAAGCTTAAGTCTTAGAATTTTGATCGTAGTTAGAAATACATGAAGACTACTTCCGAAAGGATTTTCACCGGTTTCGTTAGCTCTGTTTGGTGATTTTGGGTTTGGGTGTGTGTCTGGATTGTGTTTTGGAGGTCTGTAGCTTGTTTAGGCTTGAAATGGCGAAAGCTGAATTTTTTGAAATTTTGACGGGTAGTGGACTTTTTGATATCAGGGTCGTATTTTGATTCCGGAAGTTGGATTAGGTCTGTAATGTTGAATATGACTTGTGTGCAAAACTTGGGGTCAATCGGACATGGTTTGATAGGTTTCAGCATCGATTAAAAAACATTTGAAGTTTCAAGTTCATTATGTTTGAATCGGAGGGTAATTCGTATTTTTAGCGTTGTTTGATGTGATCCGAGGGCTTCGTATGGTGTATTAGGACTGGTTGGTGTGTTTTGGCTGAGGTCCCAGGGGCCTCGGGTGCGTTTCGGATGCTTGACGGATAATTTTTAAACTTGTTGGAATTGCAGAAATCTCATGTCAAAGTTGTTGGTTTCCTTCATCGCGTTCGCGAGAGAAGTCTGGTGTTTGCGTAAGGCATCTGGGATTCCAGCTGAGGTTGTTCTTTGCATTCACAATGTGCTTCTCGCATTCGCGAAGATATGGATGAGTTATCCTACGTTCGCGATTTGGCCATCGCTTTCGCATAGTGGAAAAGTCAGATGGAACTCCAGGAATTTAGCCTACGCATTCACGATGAGAGTCCCACGTTCGCGTAGGGTCAGGCAATGTAAGCTCCGCATTCGTGAGGAGGCTCTCGGATTCACGAAGGGGGTTTTGGACTGAAGGAAAATTTGTGGTTCGCGAACGCGAGGGTGTGGCCGCGTTCGCGGAGAAGGAAATGCCTGGACATAATATAACATTTAAAAAACGAGAGTTTGACCATTTTAAAAAAACTTGAGTTTGAGAGCTCGGATTGGGACAAGATTTTGAGGGATTTTCAGAGACATCGATTGGGTAATGATTCTACACTTAATTTTGGTTATATCCCACTAATCTAGAATTAATTCCATCTTTAATTTCAGATTTGGGGTTGGAAATTTGGGGAAAATGGGAGGAAATTCTTCAACGAAATTTATGAGTTTTGAAAGACGATTTCAGGTTGGATTCGATTAATTCTTGTATGGTTGGACTCGTGAGCAAATGGGTGTTTGAATTTTTTCAGTTTTACCCAATTCCGAGATGTGGGCCCGGAGAGGCATTTTGGGTCGATTTTGTAATTACTTGATTTAGCATAGATTTAATTAATTAGATTAGTTTCTTATAGATATATTTATGGTATGTTATTGATTTTGGATAGATTTGGGCCTTTTGGAATCATATATTCGTGGGAAAAATATTGCTACCGATAGATTGAGCTTGGTTCGAGGTAGTTGTCTTGCCTAACCTTGTGTGGGGGAAATCCCCTTAGGATTTGGGGTAGTTATGGTATGTGAGTACCATGTACGCGAGGTGACGAGTGTGTACACGGGATATTTGTTGAAAAACCTGATTTTTACTATGTAACAACTTGTTTTCATCTTTATTTAGTATACTAGCATGTGTAGTTGTCCTGTTAGCCTAGAATAGCATGTCTACGTGTCTAAATTGCTTATCTGAACTCTTTGCAGTATGCTTAGTGGATTCCTGCTTCCTTTCTTGACTTGTACTTAGTCTAAACTGTAGATTTTCTTGCTGTTACTGTTATCTTTGTTTGTTTGAGCTGTGTATTTACTTTGGGACTATGGGACGGTATCTTGGGAGATCCCCCATTCAATTTTACTTTTGAGACTACGAGGAGGTACCTCGGGAGTTCTTACTGTACATTTACTTTTGAAATTATGAGGCAGTACCTCGGGAGTTCTCCCTGCATATTTATTTTGGGACTACGAGACGGTATCTCGGAAGATCCCCTGATATTTACTCTGTGTGTTAAACTATCATTTGTTGCGTCTCCTTTTGCTAATTCTAGTCTATTATTAAACTGTACATTTCCTGCCTTATTTATTATTGACTAGTGGGCATGATCTGACCTCGTCACTACTCGATGGAGGTTAGGCTGGGCACTTACTGGGTACCATTGTTGTGTACTCATCTTGCTCTTCTACACATGTTTTCGTATGCATATCTAGGTACATCATTCAAGCCTCGCTATTAGTTGTGCGCCTGCTTTTGTTATGGTGACTTCGAGGTACATCTGTCGCGTCTGCAGACCTAGGAGTCCCCCTCTATCTCTTTGTGTAGTTCTTCTTCTACTAGTTCTGAATACTGATTTATAGAACAAATAGTTAATTCTTAGAAGCTTGTGACTTATGATGTTCTAGGTCTTGGGAAAACTCTGTATATACTTTTGAGAGTTGTTATTGTATATGCTGAGCGACATTTCTATCAATTATTTCACTGCTGTTGTTGTAGTGGTTTAGATTTATGTTTCCATTTTCGTTGTTTTTCCGCAAATGTTAGGCTTACCTAGTCGTAGAGACTAGGTGCGGTCACGACTTCTCATGGAGAGTAAATTGGGGCGTGACAAGTTGGTATCAGAGCTCTAGGTTCGTAGGTGTCATGAGTCACAAGCCGATTTATTAGAGTCTGGGGATCGGTACGGAGATGTTTGTACTTATCTTCGGGAGGCTATGGAGTTTCTAGGAAAAAATATACTTCTTTGATTCCTTGTCGTGCGAAATTTGTTGACATCAAAATTCTAAACTTCTATATTCTATTCTTTCTCACAGATTGTGAGAACCCATACCGGAGGATTTGATGACCAGACACCCGTGCCCCCTACTAGATCCGCGAGAGGCCGGGACCGAGGTAGAAGCCGAGGACGACCACGCGGTGTAGCTAGAGCACCTGCGCAAGCTGCGACAAAGGAACTCCTTGCAGCTCCAGCTTGAGGGCAGGAACATGAGGTTCCCATTGCTGCACCAGCCCTCCAGGAGACTCTAGCCCAATTCATGAGCATGTTCAGCACCTTAGCTCAAACTGGATTGATACCACTATATCCAACCACATCTTAGGCCAGGGGAGGGGCACAGACTCCCGCAACCCGTATCCCTGAGTAGCTGGTCTTGGTCGACTAGGCCCCAGAGTTTATACCTATGCAGCCGGTAGCTCCGGTCCAGCACGAGACTAGGACAACAACATCTGTGGTGGAGTAGCTCAGACCGGAGAGGTACAAGAAGTACAACCCACCTACCTTCAGCGGATTAGTGACAGATGATGCCCATGGTTTTTTAGAAGAGTGTCATCATATTCTCTGTACAATGGGCGTAGTGGATACGAGTGGGGTTTCTTTTACCACATTCCACTTTAGATGAGCAGCCTATCAATGGTGGCGTGTTTATGAGTTGAGTAGTCCGGACGAGGCAGCTTCACTTACATGGAATCAGTTCTCGAACATGTTTTTGAGAGAGTATGTCCCTCAGATCCTCAGGGACTCATGGTGCGTAGAGTTTGAGCAGCTGCGCTAGGGTGCTATGACTGTGTCAGTATATGCAGTATGCTTCAGTGATTTGGCCGGACATGCACCGGCCTTGGTTGCCACAGTTCGAGAGAGGGTTCGTCGGTTTATTGAGGGACTCCACCCTTGTATCCAGATTAGTATGGACAGAGAGTTGGAGATGGATATTTATTATCAGCAGGTTGTGAGTATTACTAGGAGATTGGAGGGCATGCTTGCTCGGGATAGAGAGGAGAGAGAAGTGAATAGGTTTCGAGAGTCTAGAACTTACAATGGTACTCGTGCCCCAGCTGCGGTTCGCCATGGTATGGGTTATGTGATTCGCCCCATTCATTCAGCTCTTCCAGCCGCCAGTTGTGTTCCAGCCTCTTCTAGGCCGCAAGAGCCTTATTATGCACCATCAGTATCTAGTGTGCATCCTGCATGGGGTGCTTTTAGCGACTAGTCTAGTAGACCTGGCCCGAGTTAGTCACAGTAGCCACGCCCTCCGAGAGCTTGTTTTGAGTGTGGCAACACTCGCCATATGGTGAGGTATTTCCCCAGACTTAGGAGGGGTGCGCCTCCATAGACTTCTCAGCCACCACGTGCTCCACTGGGTCCTCAAGCTATGATTCCAGCACCGGCTACCACCCCACCTACTAATCCAGCTTGAGGTGGAGGTCGGGGAGGTCGAGATCGCCCTTGAGGGGGAGGCGATGCTAGGTATTATGCTCTTTCGGCTTGTAGAGAGGCAATTTCTTCCATATCTGTCATTATAGGTATTGTTCCAGTCTGTCATAGAGATGTGTCGGTATTATTTGATCCAGGCTCTACATATTCCTATGTGTCCTCTTATTTTGCCCCATATTTGGGCGTATCTCCGGATTCTTTGAGTTCCCCTGTTTGTGTGTCTTATTCTGTGAGAGATTCTCTTGTTTTGGCCCGCTTGTTTCGGTCGTGTTTCAATGTTCTAAGTGGTTTTGAGACCAGAGCCGATTTATTATTGCTTAGACTTTGAGGTTATCTTGGGCATGGACTGCTTGTCGCTCCATTATGCTATTCTTGATTGTCACGCTAAGACCGTGTCGCTGGCTATGCCAGGTTTACTGTGATTAGAGTAGAGGGGTACCTTAGAATATACTCCCAGCAGAGTTATTTCATTTCTTAAGGCTCAATGAATAGTTAAGAAGGGGTGTGACGCGTATCTAGCTTATGTGAGAGATGTCAGTATTAATACACTTACAACTAAGTCAGTTCCAGTAGTGAGGGACTTTCCAGATGTTTTTCCAGCTGATCTTCCGAGCATACCGCCCGACAGAGATATTGATTTTGGCATTGATTTGTTACCGGGCACTCAACCCATCTCTATTCCTCCATATCGTATAGCTCCTCTTGAGTTGGTGGAATTGAAGGAGCAGTTGTAGGAGTTTCTTGATAAGGGCTTCATTCAGCCCAGTGTGTCATCTTGGGGTGCTTCGGTCTTATTTGTGAAGAAAAAGGATGGTTATATGCGTATGTGCATTGATTATTGCCAGCTGAACAAAGTTACAGTAAAGAACATGTATCCATTATATCATATTGATGACTTATTTGATCTGTTACAGGGTTCCAGGGTGTTTTCCAAGATTGACTTGCATTCAGGCTATCAGCAGTTGAAGATTCGGGAGCCAGATATCCGAAAGACTGCTTTCATGACTTGCTATGGTCAATACGAGTTTCTTGTGATGTCTTTTGGGCTGACCAATGCCCCAGGAGATTTTACGCACTTGATGCACAGTGTGTTTCAGCCTTATCTTGACTCCTTCGTCATTGTGTTTATTGACGACATTCTGGTGTACTCACGGACTCAGGAAGATCATTAGCAGCACCTGAGGACTGTGCTTCAGACCTTGAGAGAAAAGAAGTTATATGCAAAATTTTTGAAGTCTATTTTTTGGCTAGACTCAATGGCATTCTTGGGTCATGTAGTATCGAGTGATGGGATCAAGGTGTATCCGAAGAAGATGGAAGCAGTGCAGAGTTGGCCTAGAACTTCATCAGCTACGGAGATCCGAAGTTTTCTTGGTTTGGCAGGGTATTACCGTCATTTTGTAGAGGGATTTTCATCTAGTGCAGCACCTATGATCAGGCTGACCCATAAGGGTGCTAAGTTCAGGTGGACGGAGGAGTGTGAGGAGAGCTTTCGGAAGCATAAGACTACTTTGACTAGAACCCTAGTATTGGTATTGCCTACAGGTTTGGGGCCTTATACTATATATTGTGATGCGTCGCTGGCTGGTCTTGGCGCGGTGTTGATGCAGGATGGTAGGGTTATTGCCTTCGCGTCCAGACAACTGAAGGTGCATGAAAAGAACTATCCTCTCCACGACCTTGAGTTAGCAGCTATTTTTCATGCCTTGAAGATTTGGGGGCACTATTTGTACGACGTCCCTTGTGAGATTTACATCGATCATCGGAGGTTTTATCATTTATTCAAGTAAAAGGATCTTAACTTGCGTCAGCGGAGGTGGTCGGAGCCGCTAAGGACTATGATATCACCATTTTTTGCCATCCGTGGAAGTCCAATGTGGTGGTCAATGCTTTGAGTCGCCGGGCGGAGAATTTTGGGAGTTTAGCATATATACCAGCAGCAGAAAGGCCATTGGTTGGATGTTCAGACCTTAGCCAGCCAGTTTGTGGGATTGGATATTCTTGAGCCAAGTCAAGCATTGAGCGAAGTCGAGCATTGGCTTGTGTGGTCTCTCAGTCTTCTCTTTATGATCGTACCAGGAAACGTCAGTATGATGACCCCCATCTGCTTGTCCTTAAGGACACGGTCCAACACGGTGATTCTAAGGCGATCACTATTAGGGACGATGGTTAATTGAGGATGTAGGGCAAGCTATGTGTGACCAATATCGATGTTTGCATGAGTTGATTCTTCAGGAGACTCATAGTTCGCGGTACTCAATTCATCCAGGTGCCGCGAAGATGTATCAGGACTTGAGTTAGCATTACTGGTGGAGGAGGATGAAGAAGGACATAGTGGAGTTGTAGCTCGGTGTCTAAATTGCCAGCAGGTGAAGTATGAGCACTAGTGTCCAGGTGAGTTGCTTCATAAATTGGAGATTCCAAAGTTGAAATGGGAGCAAATCACTATGGATTTTGTTGTTGGACTCCCACGGATTTAGCGCAAGGTTTGATGCAATTTGAGTGATTATGGATATGCTGACCAAGTCAACTCATTTCATTCTTGTGATGACTACCTATTCTTCTGAGCAACTGGTTCGCATTTATATCCGCGATATCTTCAGGCTTCATGGCGTACCGATATTTATTATTTGACTAGGGTACGCAGTTTACATCACACTTCTAGAGGGACGTACAACATGATTTGGGTACTCGAGTGGAGCTGAGCACAACATTTTACCCTCAGGCGAACGGACAGTCCAATCGAACTATTCAGATATTAGAGGATACGTTCCGTGCGTGTGTGATGGAGTTTATAGGTCTATGGGATCGGTTCTTTCCACTTGCTGAGTTTACCTACAATAACAGTTATCAGTCGAGAATCCAGACAGAAGAGTTATACGGACAGGAATGTTCGCGATGTTGCATTCATGGTTGTAAAGCGGGTCTTGTTCTAGGTTTCGCCTATAAAAGGTGGTATGAGGTTCGGGAAGAAGGGCAAGCTGAGCCTAAGGTTCATTGGTCCCTTTGAGGTATTGTGGCGAGTTGGGAAGGTTGTTTATGAGCTTTCCTTACCTCCCATTCTAGCAGGAGTTCATCCGGTATTCCATGTTTCTATGCTACGGAAGTATCACGGTGATCCGTCTCATGTGTTGGATTTCAGCTCAGTCCAGTTGGACAAGGATCTATCTTATGTTGAGGAGCCAATGACTATTTTGGACAGGCATGTTTGGAAGTTGAGGTCAAAGAACATTATTTCTGTGAAGGTTCAGTGGAGGAGTCAGCTGGCCGAGGAGGCGACTTGGGAGATCGAGCATGATATGTGCAACCATTATCCTCATCTTTTCATCGCTTCAGGTATGTCTCTATAGTCTTTCGAGGACGGACAATTGTTTTAAGAGAGGGAGGATGTAACGAATTGGCCAGTCGGTTGAGAGTTATAGTCTCGATCCTCTGTTTACTGCTTCCCCCATATCTTTTTCTTCTTATGTGTCTTGCCGGGAGGTGTTGGTTGTGGTTTTGGAGAGTTTTTGGGACACTTAGTCTCTACACGGAAGCTTAAGTCTTAGGATTTTGACCATAGTTGTAACTATGTGAAGATGACTCCAGAATGAAGTTTCACCAATTCCGTTAGCTATGTTGGGTGATTTTGGGCTTAGGGGCGTGTCTGGATTGTCTTTTGGAGGTCTATAGCTTATTTAGGCTTGAAATGGCGAAAGCCGAATTTTTGGAGATTTTTACCGGTAGTGGACTTTTTGATATCGGGATTGGATTCCGATTCCGGAAGTTGGAGTAGGTACATAATGTTGGACATGACTTGTGTGAAAAATATGGGGTCAATCAGACATGGTTTGATAGGTTTCAACATCGGTTGTAAAAATTTGAAGTTTCAGGTTCATTAAGTTTGAATCGGAGGGTAATTTGTATTTTTAGCATTGTTTGATGTGATTCGAGGGCTTCGTATGGTGTATTAGGACTGGTTGGTATGTTGGTTGAGGTCCCAGGGGCCTCGGATGTGTTTCGGATGTTTAATGGATCGTTTTTGGACTTGTTGGAATTGCAGAAAATCTGGTGTCAAAGTTGCTGGTTTCCTTCATCGCGTTCGCGAGAGAGGTCTCGCATTCGCGTAAGGCATCTGGGAGTCCAACTAAGGTTTTTATTCGTGTTCGCAATGTTGTTATCGCATTCGCGAATATATGGATTAGTTAGCCTACACGTTTGCAATTTGGCCATCGCGTCCGCGTAGAGGAAAGGTCAGATGGAACTCCAGGCATTTAGCCTACGCGTTCGTGATGAGAGTCCCACATTCGTGTAGGGTCAGGCAATGTAAGCTTCCGCGTTTTCGAGGGGGCTCTCGCGTGTGTGAAGGAGGTTTGGATTGAAGGAAAATTTGTGCTTCGCGAACGCGAGGGTGTGGCCTCGTTCGCGAAGAAGGAAATGCCTGGGCAGAATATATCATTTCAAAAAAGAGGGTTTGGCCATTTATCAAAACTTGATTTTGAGAGCTCGGATTTGGACGAGATTTTGATGGATTTTCAGAGACATTGATTGAGTAATGATTCTACACTTCATTTTGGTTATATCCCACTAATCTATCATTAATTCCATCTTTAATTTCGGATTTGGGGTTGAAAATTTGGGAAAAATGGGAAGAAGTTCTTCAACTAAAATTATGAGTTTTGAAAGGCGATTTGAGGTCGGATTTAAGTAATTCTTGTATGGTTGGACTTGTGAGTGAATGTGTGTTCATATTTATTGACTTTTACCCGATTCCGAGATGTGGGTTCGGGGAGTCTTTTTTGGTCGATTTCCTAATATCTTTCTTTAGCTTAGATTTCATTAATTAGATTAGTTTCTTATAGATATATTTATGGTATGTAATTTATTTTGGTTAGATTTGGGCCATTTGGAGTCGGACATTCATGGGAAAAGCATTGCTACCGATTGGTTGAGCTTGGCTTGAGGTAAGTGGCTTGGCTAACCTTGTGTGAGGGAAATTCCCTTAGGATTTGGAGCTGTTATGATATGTGAGCGTCATGTACGCGAGGTGACGAGTGCGTACACAGGCTATTGTTGATAAACCTGATTTTTAACTGAGTGATAACATGTTTTCATCTTTATTTAGTATACTAGCATGTGTAGTTATCCTGTTAGCCTAGAATGGCATGTCTACGTGTCTTAATTGCTTATCTGAACTCTTTGCAGCATGCTTAGTGGATTCCTGCTTCCTTTCTTGACTTGTACTTAGTCTTAACTGTAGATTTTCTTACTGTTACTAGTATCTTCATTTGTTTGAGCTGCGTATTTACTTTGGGACTACAAGATGGTATCCCGGGAGATCCCCTTGCATGTTTAATTTTGAGTCTACGAGGCAGTACCTCGGGAGTTCTCCCTGTACATTTAATTTTGAGACTACGAGGCGGTACCTCGGGAGTTCTCCCTGCATATTTATTTTGGACTACCAGACGGTATCTCGGGAGATCCCCTGCTGTTTACTCTGTGTGTGAAACTATCATTTATTGTGTCTCCTTTTGCTAATTCTAGTCTATTATTAAACTGTATATTTCCTGCCTTATTTATTATTAACCAGTGGGCCTGACCTAACCTCTTCACTACTCAACCGAGGTTAGACTGGGAACTTACTGGGTTCCATTGTGGTGCACTCATGCTACTCTTCTGGACATGGTTTCGTGTGCAGATGTAGGTACATCATTCAAGCCTCGCTATTAGTTGTGCACCTGCTACTGTTACGGAGACTTCGAGGTACATCTGCCGCGTCTGCAGACCTACGAGCGCTCCTCTATCTCTTTGTGTAGTTCTTCTTCTACTACTTCTAAATACTGATGTATAGAACATACATCAAATTCTTAGAAGCTTGTGACTTATGATGTTCTAGGTCTTGGGAAAACTCTGTATGCATTTCTATCAATTATTTCATTGCTATTGTTGTTAGTCGTTTAGGTTTATGTTTCCATTTTCGTTTTTTCTTCCACAAATGTTAGGCTTACCTAGTCGTAGAGACTATGTGTCGTCGCGACCTCTCACGGAGGGAAAATTGGGTCGTGACAAGTTGGTGTCAGAGCTCTAGGTTCGTAGGTGTCGTGAGTCACAAGACGGTTTATTAGAGTCTCGCAGATCGGTACAGAGACGTTTGTACTTATCTTCGGGAAGCTATGGAACTGCTAGGAAATATTATACTTCTTTGATTCCTTGTCGTGCGAAATTTGTTGACAATAAAATTCAACACTTTTATATTCTATTCTTTCTAACAGATGGTGAGAACGCGTATCGGAGGATCTAATGACCAGACACCTGTGCTCCATGCTAGAGCCGCGAGAGGCCGGGACATGGGTAGAGGCCGAGGACGACCACGCGGTACAGCTAGAGTACCCGCGCGAACTGCTATATAGGAGCCCCCAGCAGCTCCAACTGGAGGGTAGGCACCTGAGGTGCCCATAGCTACACCAGCCCTCCAGGAGACTCTAGCCTAGTTCATGAGCATGTTCAACACCTTAGCTCAGGCTGGATATATCCCACTTGCTCCTGCCACATCTCAGGCTGGGGGAGGGGCACAAACTCCCGCAACCCGTATCCCTGAGCAGCGGGTGCAGGTCTATTAGGACCTAGAGTTTATACCTATGCAACCGGTAGCTCCAGTATAGCACGAGACTAGGACAACAACGTCTGAGGCGGAGCAACTCAGACTTGAGAGGTACAAGAAGTACCACCTACCTACCTTCAGCGGATTAATGACAGATGATGCCCAGGGTTTTCTGGAGGAGTGTCACCATATTCTCCATACTATGGGCGTAGTGTAGACGATGAGGTTTCTTTTACCACATTCCAGCTTAGAGGAGCAGCCTATCTGTGGTGGCGTGCTTATGAGTTGAGTAGTCCGGCCGAGGCAGCTTCACTTACATGGACTCAGTTCTCAAACATATTTTTGAGAGAGTATGTCCCTCAGAGCCGTAGGGACTCATTGCACGTAGAGTTTGAGCAGCTGTGCCAGGGTGCTATGACTGTGTCAGAATATGCAGTCCGCTTCAGTTATTTGGCCCGACATGAACCGGCCTTGGTTTCCATAGTTTGAGAGAGGGTTCGTTGGTTTATTGAGGGACTCCACCCTAGTATCCGGATCAATATGGATAGGGAGTTGGAGATGGATATTTATTATCAGCAGGTTGTGAGTATTGCTCGGAGATTAGAGGGCATGCTTCCTCGGGATATAGAGGAGAGAGAGGCCAAGAGGTCTCGAGAGTTTGGCACTTATAGTGGTACTCGTGCCCCAACTGCGTTTCTCCATTGTAAGGGTTATGTGAGTCACCCCGTTCATTCATCTCTTCCAACCGCCCGTGGTGTTCCAGCCCCTTCTAGGCTTCATGAGCCTTATTATGCATCGCCAATATCTAGTTTTCCTCCTGCACGGGGTGATTTTAGGGGCCAGTCTAGCAGACCTGGCCCGAGTCAGTCACAACAGCTACGCCCTCCGAGAGCTTATTTTGAGTGTAGGGACACTCGCCATATGGTTAGGTATTGCCCAGACTTAGGAGGGGTGCGCCTCCACAGACTTTTCAGCCACCGCGTGCTCCATAGGGTCTTCAGGCTATGATTCCAGCACCAGCTACCGCCCCACCTATTAAGCCAGCTCGAGGTGGAGGTCCGACAGGTTGAGGTAGCCCTAGAGGGGGAGGCTGGGCCAGGTATTATGCTCTTTCGGCTCGTATAGAGACAATTTACTCCGACTCTGTCATTACAGGTATTGTTCCGGTCTATCATAGAGATGTGTCACTATTATTTGATCCATGCTCTACATATTCCGATGTGTACTCTTATTTTGCCCCGTATTTGGGCGTCTCTCGGGATTTTATGAGTTCCCGTGTTTATGTGTCTACTTTTATGGGAGATTCTCTTGTTGTGGACCGTATGTATCGGTCATGTTTGATTGATCTAAGTGGTTTTGAGGCCAGATCTGATTTATTTTTCTCAGACTGTTATCTTGGGCATGGACTGGTTGTCGCTCCATTATGCTATTCTTGATTGTCATGCTAAGATCGTGACGCTGGCTATGCCAGGTTTACCGCGATTAGAGTGGAGGGGTACCTTACGGTATTCTCCCAGCAGAGTTATTTCATTTCTTAAGGCTCAATGAATGATTCAGAAGGGGCATGACGCATATCTAGCTTATGTGAGTGATGTCAGTATTGATACACCTACAACAGAGTCAGTTCCAGTAGTGAGGGACTTTCCAGATGTGTTTCCAGTTGATCTTTCGGGCATGCCGCCCGACAGAGATATTGTTTTTGGCATTGATTTGTTACCGGGCACTCAACCCATCTCTATTCCTCCATATCGTATGGCTCTTCCTGAGTTGAAGGAATTGAAGGAGCAGTTGTAGGAGTTTCTTGATAAGGGCTTCATTCGGCCCAGTGTGTCACCTTGGGGTGATCCAGTCTTATTTGTAAAGAAAAAAGATGGTTCTATGCGTATGTGCATTGATTATCACCAGATGAACGAAGTTACAGTGAAGAACATGTATCTTTTGCCTCGTATTGACGATGTATTTGATCAGTTACAGGGTGCAAGGGTGTTTTCCAAGATTGACTTACGTTCAGGCTATCATCAGTTGAAGAGTCGGGAGCCAGATATCCCGAAGACTGCTTTCAGGACTCGGTATGGTCACTACGAGTTTCTTGTGATGTCTTGACTCCTTCTTCATTGTGTTTATTGACGACATTCTTGTGCACTCCCGGATTCGGGAGGATCATTAGCAGCACCTGAGGACTGTGCTTTATACCTTGAGAGAAAAGAAGTTATATGCAAAATTTTCAAAGTGTGTGTTTCTTCTAGACTCAATGGAATTATTGGGTTATGTAGTATCGAGTTATGGGATCAAGGTGGAACTGGAAAAGGTGGAAGCAGTGCAGAGTTGTCCTAGACCGTCATCAGCTATGGAGATCCAGAGTTTTCTTGGTTTGGTGGGGTAATTACCGCTATTTTGTAGAAGGATTTTCATCTATTGCAGCACCTATGACCAGGCTGACCCAGAAGGGTTCTAAGTTCAGGTGGACGGAGGAGTGTGAGGAGAGCTTTCAGAAGCTCAAGACAACTTTGACTACAGCCCCAGTATTGGTATTGCCTACAGGTTCGGGGCCTTATACTGTATATTGAGATGCGTCGCGGGTTGGTCTTGGCGCGATGTTGATGCAGGACGGTATTGTGATTACCTACGCGTCCAGATAGCTGAAGGTGTATGAAAAGAATTATCCTATCCACGACTTTGAGTTCGCAGCTATTGTTCATGCCTTGAAGATTTGGCGGCACTATTTTTACGGTGTCCCTTGTGATATTTACACCAATCATTGGCGTTTACAACATCTATTCAAGACAAAGGATCTTAACTTGCGTCAACGGAGGTGCTTGGAGCAGCTTAAGGACTATGATATCACCATTTTGTACCATCCAGGGAAGGCCAATGTGGTGGCCGATGCTTTGAGTTGCTGGGCGAAGAGTTTGGGGAGTTTAGCATATCTATCAGCAGTAGAAAGACCATTGGCATTTGATGTTCAGGCCTTAGCCAGCCAGTTTGTGAGATTGGATATTTTTGAGCCGAGTCGAGTAGTGGCTTGTGTGGTCTCCTGGTCTTCTCTTTATGATCGTATCAGGGAGCGTCATTATGATGACCCCTATCTGCTTGTCCTTAAGGACACATTCCAACACAGTGATGCTAAGGAGGTCACTATTGGGGACGATGGTGCATTAAGGATGCAGGGCAGGCTATGTGTGCCCAATGTAGATGGCTTGTGTGAGTTGATTCTTCAGGGGGCTCACAGTTTGCGGTACTCCATTCATTCGGGTGCCGCGAAGATGTATCAGGACTTGAGGAAACATTAATTGTGGAGGAGGATGAAGAAGGACATAGTGGAGTATGTAGCTCGGTGTCTAAATTGCTAGCCGGTGAAGTATGAGCACCAGCGTCTCGGTGGGTTGCTTCAGAAATTGGAGATTCCAAAGTGGAAATGGGAGCGAATCACTATGGATTTCGTTGTTGGACTCCCACGGACTCAGTGGAGGTGTGATGCAGTTTGGTGATTGTGGATAAGCTGACTAAGTCAGCTCATTTCATTCCTCTGATGACTACCTATTCTTCCGAGCAGCTGGCTCGCATTTATATCCGCGAGATCGTCAGGCTTCATGGAATACCGGTATCTATCATCTCTGACTGGGGTACGCAGTTTACATCACGGTTCTGGAGGGCCGTACATCATGAGTTGGGTACTCAAGTGGAGCTGAGCACAAAATTTCACCCTCAGACGGACGGACAGTCCGAGTGCACTATTAAGATATTAGAGGATATGTTTCGTGCGTGTGTGATACAGTTTGGAGGTTCATGGGGTCAGTTCTTTCCACTTTGGAGTTTGTCTACAAAAACAATTATCAGTCGAGCATCAAGATGGAACCGTATGAGGCTCTGTATGGTAGGTGGTGTCGGTCTCTAGTGGGTTGGTTTGAGCCGCGCGAGGCTAGATTATTGGGTACAGACTTTTTTCAGGATGCCTTGATAAGGTGAAGGTGATTTAGGATCGACTTCGCACAACCCAGTCTAGATAGAAGAGTTATACAGATCGCAAGGTTCACGATGTTGCATTCATGGTTAGAGAGCGGGTCTTGCTCCGGGTTTTGCCTATGAAGGGCATTATGAGGTTCGGGAAGAAGGGCAAGCTGAGCCCAAGGTTCATTGGTCCCTTTGAGGTGTTGCAGCGAGTTGGGAGGTTGCTTATGAGATTGACTTAACTCCTAGTCTAGAAGGAGTTTATTCGGTATTCCATGTTTCTATGCTCCGGAAGTATCATGGTGATCCATCTCATGTGTTGGATTTCAGCTTAGTCCAGTTGGTCAAGTATCTATCTTATGTTGAGGAGTCAATGGCTATTTTGGACAGGCAGATTCGGAAGTTGAGGTCAAAGAACATTTTTTTCGTGAAGGTTCAGTGGAGGGGTCAGCCGGTCGAGGAGGCGACTAGCGAGATCGAGCATGATATGCGCAGCCGTTATCCACATCTTTTCACTGCTTTAGGTATGTCTCTATACTTGTTCGAGGACGAACGATTATTTTAAGAGGGGGAGGATGTAACAACCTGGCCGGTAATTTTGAGAGTTATCGCCTGATCCCTTATTTACTGCTTCCCCCGTATCTTTTTCTGCTTATGTGTCTTGCTGGGAGGTGTTGGTTGTGGTTTCAGAGTGTTTTTGGGACGCTTAGTCCCTAAACAGGTGCTTAAGTCTTAGGATTTTGACCGTAGTCGGAACTATGTGAAGACGACTTCAAAATGGAGTTTCTCCGGTTCCATTAGATCCGTTGGGATGATTTTGGGCTTCGAGGCGTGTCCGAATTGTGTTTTGGAGGTCTGTAGCTTATTTAGGCTTGAAATGACGAAAGTCAAATTTTTGGAGATTTTGACCGATAGTGGACATTTTGATAATTTGGGGTCGGATTCCGATTTCGGAAGTTGGAGTAGGTCCGTAATGTTGAACATGACTTTCGTGCAAAATTTGGGGTCAATTGGACATGGTTTGATAGGTTTGGACATCGGTTGTAGAAATTAAAAATTTCAAGTTTATTAAGTTTGAATCGGAGAGTGATTCGTGTTTTTAGCATTGTTTGATGTGATTCGAGGGCTCGACTAAGTTCGTATGGTGTGTTAGGAATGGGTGGTATGTTTGGTTGAGGTCAAGGGGGGCCTCGGGTGTGTTTCAAAGGCTTAACAGATCATTTTTGGACTTGTTGGAATTGCAAAAAATATGGTGTCAAAGTTGTTGGTTTCCTTCATCGCGTTCGCGAGAGAGGTCTCGCGTTCGCGTAAGGCATCTGGGAGGCCAGCTGAGGTTTTCCTTCGCATCCACGATGTGGTTCCCGCATTCTCGAAGATATGAATGAGTTAGCCTACGTGTAGAAGAAAGGTCATATGGAACTCCGGGCATTTAGCCTACGCGTTCGCGATGAGAGTCCCACATTCGCGTAGGGTCAGGCAATGTAAGCTCCCGCGTTCGTGTAGGGTCAGGCAATGTAAGCTCCCGCGTTCGCGTAGGGTCAGGCAATGTAAGCTCCCGCGTTCGCGTAGGGTCAGGCAATGTAAGCTCCCGCGTTCGCGAGGGGGATCTCAGGTCCGCGAAGGAGGTTTTGGAGTGAAGGAAACTTTGTGCTTCGCGGACGCGAGGGTGTGGCCGAGTTCACAAAGAAGGAAATGCCTAGGCAGAATATATCATTTCAAAAACGAGGGTTTGGCCATTTTTATCAAAATGTTTGAGAGCTCGGATTTGGACGAGATTTTGAAAAATTTTCAGAGACATCGATTGGGTAATAATTTTACACTTCATTTTGGTTATATCCCACTAATCTATCATTAATTCCATCTTTAATTTCGGATTTGGGGTTGAAAATTTGAGAAAAATGGGAAGAAGTTCTTCAACTAAAATTATACATTTTGAAAGGCGATTTGAGGTCGAATTCGAATAATTCTTGTATGGTTGGACTCGTGAGTGAATGGGTGTTGCTATTTTCAAATTGTTTAGAGACCCGGTGCAAGTCCTGACCAAGGTAAAAAATACACTCGTGAACTCACCTTTAATTTGTTCGTGGGAGCTGTCTTATTTTGAATTGATTTAAAACTTTTACTCCTGTTTTTTCTTTTATGTACTTCTAGAGTTGTGCTCCACAAATTAAACGACAGATCATTGCTTATGTTACGCACTTTAGGGATGAATTTTATACAGTTAGGCTTATGCTAAATATTTAGCTAATTAAATGAATGTGTATGAATAATGTTGTCTCCAAAATAGATTGAGTTCAATAAGTTCGATTAATGCATGGGATGAGTCCATTAGTGTTGTTGGTCATGACATCAAATTGGATGAGTCCATTAGGTGTTCAGTGTCATTTTACCGTGCATCTAACACAAGATGGGAAATCGGGAGTGAATTATGTCATATTCAATTTACGTGTGTTAAAAGATTTCAGTTCTTAACTTATAAATTTCAATACCAAATTCTTGGTTAAGGGAGTAAAAATTACGACTTATCCATATATGATTTACGTCAAAACTTCACTAATTTCAAAGAGCGATTTTAGGTTACAATTCAATAACTAAAAAGACTATAAATTCTAGTACCTTATCCTTTACGATCAACCCAACTATATCAAACTCTCCAAGACTATAAACTCTACTCTAGAACTCCAAAAGTAACTTCTCTGAATTATTCACCTACGATTAAACTTCCATAAGCAGAAATAGACAATAAGAAATAATGACTCAAGACTTTAAACAACTACAGAACTCGAACAATGTATTCTCTGGATGAACTTCTTTAATGGAGCAGCGTGAGTCCATAAAAGTACCTTCTTGCTATGATTGCTATTTGCCTTTGAACAATATGTAGTGTTTTGCAAGAAATAGCAGTGGTTTTCTATAGCCATAACGCGATGCTTATATAGGCGTGAGATGAGTCAAAAATATTCTCTAAGAGTTGCTCCAATATTTTCTCCAAAACCTAGGATAATTCGGTCACTCCATATAAGGAAAACAAATCTAAAAGGATTCAATTTCTTTCCTCAAAAGATATCCTCCACACGGCATTCCTTTCCATACAAATATTTTCATAATTTAAGTCCTTGTTCAACATGAACTTTGCTCTCCACATAATATTACTTTCATTGGAAATCTGCTTGTAGTTTGATCAACGCACTTCAACAGACCTAGTTCTTTTGATATCTGTTTCTTAATTCTGCAACCTTTTATGTTAGCACAACAAATATTTCGAACAGACCTGATTCTTTAAGAACTGTTTGTCAGACTAACTTAACCTCACATCAACAACTAAATTTCTGCAAAAAATTACTCAAATTTGATAAAACTCATAGTTCGTCCCCACTTCAGTCCTAATTCACACCGTATTCTCTTTCCCTCACTGTTAGAACGCTTCTTGAGTGACTACCAATAACACCCACTTCTAACTCAAGACAAAATTTCTGTAAAAGAATTACAAGAATTTGATGGAGATGATAGTGACCCAAATTAAGTTTTTTACTTTAACTCCCTTTTGCCATTCCGGTTTATTTAAACGTCAAGAAGCTCCCAAACGCACATGCAAGTATACGTGGTGATACAAGTAATAAAATAATAAGTGGAGTGTCGAACCCACAAAGACTTGTATTAACTACCCATTAAATTCACCAAGATTGTTATTGAGTCGAGCCAATTCGAGTTCAAGAGTGTGATTATACTAAACAATAATTCTAAATAATAACTAAATTATCAAGCAATAAAATGATTGTTGTGTATTCAGTAGAGACAAATATTCCAGGGTTGTGATCGATTCAATAATCCTATTGATACTAAACAATAATTCTAAGTAGTAACTAAATTATCAAGCAACAAAATGATTGTTGTGTATTCAGTAGAGACAAATATTCCAGGGTTGTGATCGATTCAATAATCCTA
Source organism: Nicotiana paniculata (assembly GCA_005239505.1). Taxonomy (NCBI): domain Eukaryota; kingdom Viridiplantae; phylum Streptophyta; class Magnoliopsida; order Solanales; family Solanaceae; genus Nicotiana; species Nicotiana paniculata. Next base: position 62,780 of record ML357919.1, on the reverse strand, counting down.
TTGATACTAAACAATAATTCTAAGTAGTAACTAAATTATCAAGCAACAAAATGATTGTTGTGTATTCAGTAGAGACAAATATTCCAGGGTTGTGATCGATTCAATAATCCTATTGTGTTCTAGTTAACTCTACCTTTCATACAATTCACTCATGGTTGCTAATTAATCGAATAATTGCTCTCGTAGCCTTCTCCCGAAGTACTACTCGCCCATTCAAAATAGATTAACATCTATATTCCTATGAAATCAATCAATTAAGAACACATTAAGATTACGATATTTAATTAAGTACGGTGACTAGGTATAGTCCTATCCTAACCACAAATCCGCCCCCCTCAGAGTTAAGATCGTGCTCTCTTCAGTTCTTCTCTAATCTAAACATGGCTTTCCCAAGCACATCATAGATAGTAAATAGAACCTAACTATTGGTCAGACAATTAAGTAATTAATCACAGAATTGAAGAAACAACCATATATTAGTGAATTATAATCAAGGTTAAGTCAACGTTAAACAACTATATTCATGGCTAAATTACAACCCCAGAACTATGAGTTTTTGCCACTCATGATAGTATCAAACAAATTCATAAGTATAGGATAATTGAAATACTAAGAAACGATGAAGAAAGCTGAGATCTCTTCGCTCCTGAATGTTTCTCGTGTGTATTCTCCCTTCAAAGTGGCGTCTCCCCTCTAAAAATAAGCTTAGTCTTGCTTTTATACGTGTCGGGTAAGTCTAGGGACGAAATAACCTTGTCCCGGGCAAACTTGGATAACTTTCACATCGCCAACGTCCAGCCCAGCGCCCCACGCTGGTGCTGGCTTGTTGAAGTTTTTGCTTAGGGCGCGACAGGTGGCGTGGAGCGGTGCCTGTGGCGCTGAAATTCCCAATTTTTCCGTTTCCTCCATTTTGGTTCTAATCTCGTACTTTTCACCTCCAATTGCTTCCGGATGATTCCTACACATAAAAATACCCCCAATTAATATAAATCAATACATTTTACATCCTAAATCCACGAAAAACGAGTAAAACATGAGGCGATATACATATAGATATATATATTTTAATATAAATATTAACGCCCCACACTTAGACTCTTGCTCGTCCTCGAGTAATGAGACTATCAAATATACCCCAACTACGTACAAATCTCAACTAGAGAGGATCACTTAATTTTTTAACCACACACTCTACCCTTGACTATGATCAATACCGACAGTCAAGCATGAACATACAAAATTCACATTCTTCCCGTTGAAAAAAAAACAAGGATAAAAATTTCAATTCAATCAATCCAAACAACCTATCCGTAACCACCCAACTTCAAGAGTCGACTCGTTACCACTTAGCACCCTCAACTCGCGCACTCACCCAACAAGAGAAGTTTACAACATTACCAATCATTCATGAGATCATGTGCCCTCACCAACAAACAAAAGAGTGAATATAGACTAGTCCACACATTCAAATATGCTTTTGAATATAAATTAAGAAAATCGCGCAATTGAACAAAATTCGCTCGCTCTCACAAAGAATTCATATGCATCCCGTGGTCGTACCATAAGATTGCCCGTAGTGTACATCTCTAGCTAGCCAAATCTAAGATCAATTAGGACTTTAAGGTTGTAATGTAGGCTAAGGGGCGGGTATGATACATTTAGGAATAGTGACTAACCCTCCTAAGCCCTTTAATACACTACACTCACAATTCGAGGACATATTCTTCTCAACCAATTCACTTGCCACAAACTACACAACATAGCCCTTATTTTCATTAAGCACTTCTATACCCCCACTAGAAAAAATTAGTAAGATTCGGAGGTTTGTGTTTTTCTACATTATTTGAACTATCATTTTTTTTCTTGCAAGTTTTTCTTTTTCTCTTTTTTTTTCTACACACACTATATACATTAAGGTTCATCGGCTAGTAACCTGTTTTTCTTCTTTCAACTTTAGTGCACCTTAAGGCCCTTCCATGTTTCCACTCAAAAGCTACTCCACAATCTCTCACCTTACTTCTTTTAGAGACTAAGTGCCTTAGGAGGTAAATATTCAACAATCTCAAATTAAGAATAAAATAGGGGTAATGCTTGTAATGTGGGTGCTAAAAGAAAGGTCTTTAGGCTCAAAGGGGCTAGCAACGGAAATTTTTATCTTCAAGTGAGAAGCATATCTATGCTCTAGCAAGAAATGCCTTTGTCATCTCCTAGACTAGCACAACTTAATGATTCACTTCGATTAATACACGGGACAAGTTCTAGACTACACGGGATAGTATAGAGAATCACAATTCCTCACACACACATTGCACATGACTCAATCAAGACAGTTCAGTTCAACTCCCAAGTCATGCAAGCACACATAATTGAGAAATTTAAGCAATATTGTACTATGTGGCATACAAGTCAAACAACTGAGAAAAGACGTCACATAGTGGGCTATTTATTTTACTCAGGCATCACAATTCAAACCAAATGTACGGGAAGATAGAGTGCATGTCATAGCCTAATATTCTAGCACCAAACACGTCAATAGTTAACTCAGAGCAACTTAGTTTCTTCCTAACCTACTCCTAAAAAAATAAATTACCCGGTTCGAGATACACCCTTGGAAAAGAACCGGTGCCCAAAGAAAAACCAAAGGATACTACCTAACTATCCTAAAAAAAAATCTTTTTTTTGGTGTTTTTAACCGTACTTTATCCCTTAAGAAAATTGTCCAACAGATCCATCGTAGGGAAAAGTCCAAGTTTTTTTTTGTATTTTCATTTTCTTGAGAACCTAGACTATGTCTACTATGAGTTCCTAAAGAAAAACTAATAAAAAAATAGTTTTATACAATGACACTTCAGAAAGTAGTCTCCCCACCCCACACTTATATTATGCATAGTCCTCGATGCATATCATAGAGAAAAATATTAAGCAAGTGTGAGAAATACTTCCTGAGACCCTCTCGGCCCTAGCTCGAGCATGATCCTCAATATTAAGGGCGGGACCACCCCACACGTAAGCTCAAACATGCTCCTCAGCTTCAACTTCAGGTAATCAGACTTCCCCTACTCTGCAAAACAAAAACAACACAAAACTTGACATTATAAAAATTGAATAAAAAATATAGACTAGGTTTCCTCCCAACAAGCCCCTTATTTATAGTCGTGGCAGGACTCTGCTACTTTGTTCAGGCTGGGTGCTTTCTCTTCTTCTTTCTCCCATGAAGTCTAGACTTTTTCACGCTCTCAAAAGATCTCATCTTTCATCTATGGCTTTTTTCTCAACCATCTTTACACACTCAGCTTGCAACACAACCCCCTCTAACTCAGTTGTCCCATCTAGATCACTACAATTCAAATAAGGACTCTGCTCTATTCCCTTCAATTCGACCACAGTAATCATGCACAAGTCCTCATAATGCTTAGGGAGCTTGAGTGCCTTGTACACATTAAAAGTGACTTCCTCATTGTCAACTCTCATCTTCAACTTCCCTTCCCCCTGATCTCGCCCAAATCACACCTTAGTTTGGAGTTGTAAAGCGGTCGAGCAATAATAATTACCAAGTAGGAGCCGGGGTCGAATCCACATGGAGCATAGATGAGATTAGGTATATATTCAGACTAAGTGCATTAGGTGTCTAAGATGCACTTCCACAAACTGTGTTTTGATCAACTTCTAGATTATGCTACAGTTTGCAAATGTAGAGCTAGAGAATAATATTTTTGATGTTGTTTTTCAAGATGTAAAAGATCTAGGGTTGTGACTTCCACCTAGGGTTTTCCTAACGGGTTGTGGGCTTTAGAGCGGATTTTGTTGGTTGGGGTGTATTATAGCAATCAACACACAATTACCCACTCAATACCTCTCGGTAATAGAGTGGTTTTGCCTAATTTGGATTCCTCAAGTCCAAAAATGCACAAAACAATTGATAGATGCTCAAGTCGAGTTTTACTATCTCAAGATTCAGCCCTTTAATTGGGACTATCAATTTCTTGAGTTCATCCCAATTTCTTGTTAGCCAAGTTTTCCAGACTAAGTCTCTCTTTCTCAAGCAGAGAATAAGTCAGATAGGCTTGAATCAATATTTGCAACCATTAATTCTATAATTATAGAAATAACTAGGCTAAATATTACACACCCAACCATAAACAATCCCTAAATCAAACACACATTAGGTACCTACACTAGGGTTGGGTCACAACACTAGCTAGAAATTTAGCTAATCATAGGGTGTGATGAAAAAAATAAAGAAGAAAAGATGATTAAACTCACATTTAATGATAAATAGAAGAAAATACAATGTAAAATTGACAAGCTATGATAAAGTTTCCTAAAACAGTAAAGAAAAATGGCTACCAACTTTCAAATATTCAAAACTTAACCTAATTTCGTCAAAAGAGACTATTTCTACACAGCTGAAATTTTTGAACAAAATTGCCCTTTTGTAGGTTTTGTGGTCGCAGAATTCTTTGTGCGGTCCGCACTTTGTTGCTGCTCTTGACAGGAGTGGTTTCTGCGGGCGCACAATTCTGAACTGCGGCCGCACTTCTTGAGTTCTGCGGACAGCACAATTCTAAGTGCGGCTGCACTTTTGATTTCTTCTGTCGCACAATTATAGTGTGGTCCGCACTTCTTGATGGTCTCAGATGTGGAACTCTCTGATCTTTGTCTTCTTTGGATGCACAATTATTGTGCGGTCCGCACTTTCCAAAGCAGCTCTGTCAGAATTTCTTCATGATCTACGACCGCAGACAGAATTCTGCGGTCCGCTCTTTGGCCTTTTTGCTTGACTTTTGTCCTTGTTATAAAACACTCCTTATTAAGATGAATTTCATCACTTTGGATTATTTTCCAATACTCCTGTAAGTAAGCATTTTTTATCAATTTTCGAAAATACTTTTAAACATTTTTTAACTAAAATGAAAGTAAAAAATGCGCAAATAAGTAATCAAAATCCCCACTTATCAACTCCCCCAAACTTAAGCTTTTGCTTTTCCTCAAGCAAATAAGGTAATTCCCACTTCCACAAGAAAAGAGCTATTCCAGCTAAGCTAATGTGAATCAAACATTCATATATTGGAACCAACAATTACCCACACACTCATGAATCATCAACAAGGAAATATTTTGAAGGTTAAAGCCCAAATAGCTCTAATGTGACACTTGAGCATCAAGAGTTGACTTTACTCATCAAGGAAGTTCGCACTTTCATGTAGGTCACTGTGGATATCAAACTCCTCCTCCTATACTCTCCGTTAGCTCATCTCACTTAAGAATGTATCACTAAATTTAATGATTTGTGAAAAGTTCGCTCATCACTTTCAAAAGAATATCACAAGTACGACTCTAAGTACCATATGCTTTCCCCTCATGTAAATCACCAGTAATGTAAGCTCACTCGGCTTGAAATCGCGTAGGTATTTTTCGGCAAGTAACGAATGCTTTTGGACTAAGGTAGGAAATGTTGGAATAGAACGAGTTCATCTTTCCTTAAGCACTCCATTTTCTCTTTTTGACTCTTTGAGTCATTTTATTTTCTTTTTTCCTTAGGGGAACTAGAGAGACTTGACATCACTCTTTCTTGGTCATGATATTCATTTTCTCCTTTTTTGTTTTCTCCATGCTTTGCACTTTTTCTTTTCTTTGAATCCCTTCAACTCTTCAATTTATTCACTTTCTTTTTGTGTTTTTCTTTTGTTCTTTATTTCGTTTTATTTGCCTTTTATTTTCTTCATTTTTTTCTTTTTTTGTACCTTGGTAACACTTTCAAACTCCTCGTCTCTCCCCCAAACTTATGTTTTCGCCAATTATTTCTCATGAGTGTTAAGGAAAGATCGGGTGGCAAGAGAGTGTCACTATAAAACGGTAAAGGCTTGTAAGATTGTTATCAAATGAGAAAGGCTTTAGGCTCAAAAGGGTTGACTAGGGATAACATCATTGGTGGGCCATGAAAAATTTCAAAACGGTTCAAGGAGATCCTACAATCACTTTTCAAGCCAAGCAAAACTTATAATTTCGCATAGAAACACATCGGGGCAAGTTCTAGACCATTCGCACGGGTACTTGGACTTGCAATAAAATATCTCACCTCTCACACGAATGGATTGTTAAATAGGATAGAGTCGAGGGTCCACAACAACCGTATTCAATATTAAAAATCACTAATGATTCGACTAAACCATTTGATGATTGTCTAAGTCAACACAAGAGTCACAAGGTCACTAACTAGAGCCATTTCTTTCCAAGAGCTTGTTTTTAACCATAAGCGTGTAGTTAAGTGTGTTGGTACCAAGTGAAGCATGCTTGATCCTTTTATTCATTATTACCACTATTTTTACCTAAGCATCAAAATGGGCTCAATCCCTTAAGAAGGTTGCCACGCCATCCATCGTTGGGAAGAGCCACCCGGTTCACACAAAAACCACCTTTGAAAAGAATCGTTGCATTAAGAAAATCAAAGGCTTATTGATCACTTAAACATATAAAGAAGCTAAAAAATCAAAAACAAGCTATTAAAGTAAATAAGAAGCTAGACTACTAAGAAAACAAACTATAGAAGCTATGAAATAAACTACTGAAAGCAAAAAAATAAATATACAAACAGAGAATGGGAAAGAGAATATAGACATCAATATAGGGGAAGAATATCTACATAATGAAAAATAAAATAAAAATAAAAAATAAAAAGAGAGTATTATAGTTATTACAAGCCAATGTCATATCAAACCAGTCAAAATAGACCACCCCCTGAATAAGAATAAGCATTGTCCTTAATGCTTAACAAAAATCAAAATAAGGAAGGGTAGAGAGTAGAGAGAACTCCCTATGTGGTCTTAGTGTGCATGGAAGCATCACCATCCTCATGCTCCTCAAACTAGATCTCATCATCCTCTGCTCGGGAGTAACGGGGGTGGTGAACATTTGAAGCACCTCCTTAGCTGTATGGGCAACAAGGTCTGGCTCGTCAGACTAACTAGATGGTGCCACCGCTGATGGTGCTGCTGGGTCTGCTGGTACTAATGAATCTGTCTCCATCAGTAAGTCAAATGGAAGATCACCGGCTGATGCCATCTTTGTCACCTCTTTTCTCAACTTATCCACTGATTTTCCTGAGGCCTATGATTTCCTTATCTTCTTCACCTGTTTACCCAAATCCTCAATAGCTCCCCCATGTTCCACCAATGTATCCATGATATTTTTCTGATTGTCCAAGATCTTCTTCAATTTTTCCTCCACTGACAGAGGAACCTATGGTGCTGCTGGGGTAGAAGACTGTGCTGCAACAACACTGGATATATCAGACAGCTTTGTAGTAGCTGTCTGCATCTAATTGTTGAGACTTGCCAATTTTTGGGAGACTCGTAGCGCAGTGAGTGGATATGTGGAAAAGGAAGGCACTGATACTGATGCTGATGGTCTAGAAGATGGAGGTGGTGGCATGTTAGCTATCTCGGTGGGAGGATCGGCTGTTGTGGAAGGCATGGAAGATTTAAAAGGCATAGCAGCCCAATCTGCAACCACCACCGATGGCTCATCAGACTGGCCTACGGTAGCAGTTGACTAACCCTTGAGCTTCGGTTTCCCGGGTATTTCAAAGAATACTAGGATAAGGGCTTCTTATCCCGAACCTTCGTATTAAAGCTCCTCGGCTCCACCTTTGCATCCGTGAGATACACTATGAGGGTGTTGGGATATGGGGATCTGTTATTTATCTATGTCAATACCACACAAGAGAGAGGATGGGGGGGATGGGGGGGGGGGTGATTTGTGTGGTGACCAATTTTCGCGTGTAGTAGTTACAGAAGGACCAGGTTCTTCTATGTGTTCCAACTCCTACAATTTGCGGAATAATAATTGTAGAAAATAAAGAACACATAAATTTTACGTGGAAAACACCTGGATCAAAAGGTGAAAAAACCACGACCTACTTCCTAGTAAATCAATGAGCCAAACAACATTTACAAAATAAACTCTTTTGTAAACCTAAGGATTAACTCTAACCCTTTGTGGAAAACTAGCCTCTAGCTATTTGCGAGAACCTTCAAGTTAACTCTAACTTGAATACTCAGTACCTATTACAAATGCTTCTAGATAAAGCTAAAAGATTCACCTACTACAAATAAACTAGACTAAAAGACAACAGATGGAACTGATGCTTCTAGCTGGTTCAAGTAGCTTCAGAATTGCACATGAAATTCTCACACGAACTGCTTACAAAATTGCTTTGGTAATTTTGTTCTCAATTTTTGTTTTGCTTCTATGTTTGTGCGTGCCTGTTCAATAAGAACACTTGACAATATATAGGATCCGTAGAAAAGGAGATATACTAGAATTAGGATGCAACTCTTCAAATTCTGATGCAACTCTTCCTTGGTGGAAGAGTTCTAGTTGATCTCAACTCCCTAGATACTCTTCTATCTTGATTCCGTCCTTACTGAATAAGGAGTCCATCTTCCTATCAATTTGCAACCTTTTCGACCAGGAGATATATCTTCAGAGCACTGATTGTGCTTATCTCCTGTTTGCGATCACCTCACATGCCATTACCTCTGCATGTCTATGTCTCCAGTGATGGACCTGGTTCAACTCTGAGTTCATTTGTCAATCTTCAAAACCATTCAGCTTCTTTATCCAACAAATTTTCCCTTTTTTATGATGACAAACTCTATGCTTAGTCCTATAATCACTTTAATCCAACATTAACACTTTTTATAGTATTAAGCATTTATCATAAAGAACCAGGTTCATTAGGTTATAAATATCATAATTTTCAATATAGCACATCTTCCCCCTTTTGGCATCATCGAAAAGTTGCAAAGTGTTAGAATTACTAGATTTATAATAATTACTCATGGCCACTGAGGCAACTGCAAGTGCAAACATGTATTAATCATCAATAGCGAACCAAGGATGTAAACTATCAAGGAAAGTGAGACACAATGAGTAAGAGCAAAAATAACATAATTCATTGATAAAAGCATGGTTCAAGCACTAAACACATAATGAACTAAAAACAGTTGAGGAAAAGATAGAAAAAACAAAAATCCCGAACTGGGTCATAGAGGGGTGAGGGACGACACTGGACACCTAAGGCTGGGAAGGGTGGAGGTTGGGTTCTTTGCTTGGAGAAGAGAGAGAATTTGTTGAAGAATCCCTGCATTCTTCTCCTTTTAATTAGCCATTTCAGATCTGAGAGCATCCCGCTCAGCCTCAACCTCTGCAGGGCGGGTCTTCAGGCGAAGGATTTCAGCATCCTTAAGCCCACCTTCATGCACAAGCGCCCTAACCTTGCTATTCACATGCGTTTTTCTTGATGAACTAGGTTCATCGTCAGGAACATTCACATCATAATCGCATGTCAGAAGCGTGTTCTTCCCAAAATGGTCCTTGACAGTGGCCATTTCTGCTTTTTTCACAGGCACTTTAAACTGAGCCAGCATAGTCGTTAGGATGAACCCATATGGGATATCATGAGCCTTGGAGACATTCACCACCCTGTCTAGCAACTGAATTATAAAAGAGGGCCAATTGATTTTCCTTCCACTGTCCAGGCATTCCATGAGAGTTAAATCCATGTAGTTTTCTATGTGCCTCCTCTCTTGCCTGGGCATTATGTATTTATTGACAAACTCAAACACCACTTTGTGTTGAGGTGTCATCTCGCTTTTGAACACAACCCTTGGTTCCATTTCTTCAGCATTATCACTGAACGTCCTGGTGATTTGCAGTGCAGAAGGAAGGCCATCCAAGCTGGGCATCCGCTGTCTTGTATAATCATCATATCCCTCAGCGGGAATCCCAAGAATTTCACCCAGCTCCTTGGCATCAAAGGAGATATTAACCCCCTTCACTTGACTGGATACCCTGCCATGCTTGACTTCTGCCTTTGCCATGAACTCGACAATCTCACTCCTGGCCAGCCTGCCTTCAAGTTGAAGGATCATGTCCTTCCAACCCTGTACTTCCAGAGTGTCCACAAGGTAAATCATACCAGATTCTTCAAGATCCTTCAGCAACCTTCCCTTTAGTATTGCGCGCTTCCCAAATTTTGTCAATTTGTCTGTCTCTCCACCAGACCCCGCTGCTTCTTCACCACTCCACTCCTCATCATCAACTTGAGCCTTCATTGATTTATTTGTGGACCTACTCCTTCTAGCAACAGTCGAGGGTGTAGCAGACACATATGCTGACTTCTTGGAAGAAGTCTTGGCCTTCTTTGGTTTGGGTGTCTGAAACTCAACTTCTGCCATTTGTTCCTCTTGATGGACCAAGTCCATCTCCTCAACATCAACAGCCTCTGCGGGCTCAAACACTTTTGCCTTCCCCCTTTCATATTTCTTTCTCCTACTCTCCCTCAAAGCCTTGTGCAACTTCTCTTCACTATGCCTAATTTCACTCCTTGTGGTGCGACCTCTAGGAGTGGAAGCATCAACAGAAGGAGTGGCTTTTCTCTTCTTGCTCTCCACTGGAGGAGCAACTTTCTTGGTCTTGGGTGTCTACTTCTTTTTGGGTTTATAGCTCTTCCCTAACTTTCTCATAAGGTCAGCCAAAGTTTCTTCAATGGACGAACCAGGTTCATCAGTTGCATGTTGAAGCAGCCTCTCTAGAATTACTTCCCCCTAAATCCTTGGCACCCTTCTTTAACAACCACCGGGACAGTCCCACAAATTGCCAATGGAGTACCTCCTTTCCCTGTTCCCCTCACACTACTTCTTTCTCCCTCACTCACAAAGTTATTTTTACCGCCTCTTCTTTTCCTTTCATGAATCTCCACATCCACTACTGACCCAATTAAAACAAACCTATTTTCAGAAGTGACTGGCTCAGACACAATTTTAGATGTTACCTGTTAAGAATCAGACGAACCAATTGCTTCCCCCTCATTGGCGTACTTGAAAGAGTCATTGGAATTATCAGATTCTTGGGCCTGGCTATCTTGAAGCTTTGCGTTCAATTTCCTAGCTAGAGAGCCAGAGGCCACAATCTTTCTGGCGAGCATTTTCACACGCCTTCTCCTGGGTTCTGAATTTGGGCTTGGTTATACAATGGGAGTGGTTGGAGGAGACGGAATATGGTTGTTTTGGTGGGTGGTGGGTTGTGATTGAGATGGGGTGGAGGAATTTGATTGAGACAGAGTGGAACCAGTATCTTCAAGAGTGATACTGTAGTCAGGTGTGGTTGAGGAGGATGGAGTAGGAGGTGGAGTGTTAGCCATGGTGATGATTTTTGTTAAAGAAAATCAGGATCAAGGTGTTAGAGTAGAAGTTTTAAAGGGTTTCGACGGTTATGGCTTTAAGAAAAAGGTGAGAGATTAGAGAAGTGATGATGGGGTTTTAAAGGCTTGGTTAATAAATACACAACAGATGTAATTTTGGTCAAGTGGGAGTCTGATCGGTTAAGGAGTGTCAGATGATAAGTGACGGTTATGACTCCCCTATAATCTAGGCTATTTTAATTTTATTTGACTATTTGGAACTGGTTCGAATTTGGGATGGGTACTAGATTTAGTAAAGACTTATTATAGATAGAGTCCTGCTCATGAGTAACTATAGATATTTCAATATGTGTATAGTGATGAGCACATACCTTGTCTGTCAGATGAACCAGCAGCGATGAACCTGGTTCATCTTGTTAGAATCTCTTGATCAAGCCTCAATTTACACAAATAGAAAACATCATTAGTCACCAAGAAGTCATATTAACACATGGCAAGAGCGTATGCCTTTTAAGGCATGGGACTGAGCAACGATTATTCTGATTATTTACACCTTTCAGAATTCCTAGCCAAATTTTTTTAATTAGTTCCATTAGGTGATCTTAATCATCCCTAATTCTAACCCGTTTCTCTCAAAATGCTCTCTACTTAGTGCCTTAGTAAAAATGTCAGCAATTTGTTTGTCAGTAGCACAGAATTCAATAGAGATCATTCCCTTCTCATAGTTGTCTCTTAGGAAATGGTGTATAACATCTATGTGCTTTGTTCTTTTATGATGGACAGGGTTCTTTGTCATACTAATAGCGCTAGTGTTATCACAGAAGATAGGAATGCATCCAACCTTTACGCCAAAACCATCAGTTGTTGCTTAATCCATAGTAACTGAGCACATATGAGGCTGCAACCACGTACTCAGCCTTAGCAGTAGATAGAGCTACTGAATTCTGTTTCTTAGTGGCCCAAGACACAAGACATGAGCCCAAAAAGTGTGCCATACCCGAGGTGCTCTTTCTATCTACCAAAAAGCCTACATAGTCAGCATCAGCATATCCCACAAGGTCAAAATTACTACCTTTAGGATACCAAAGACAGAGGTCTGTGGTGCCTTTAAGGTATCTCAAGATTCTCTTCACTGCAGGTAAGTGTGATTCCTTTGGATTAGCCTGAAATCTTGCGCAAAGCCCTACGCTGAAGACAATGTCAGGTCTACTAGCAGTAAGATACAACAATGAATCAATCATTTCTCTATACAACTTTTGATCGACAGATGAACCAGGTTCATCCACATCTAGTTTTGTGGCTGTTGCAATAGGAGTGTCAATTTCCTTTGAGTCTTCCATTTTAAATCTTTAAAGCAATTCTTTCACATATTTTGCTATTCGATCATAGTTCCATTTGAATTTTTTTTAATTTTTAAGCTTATAAAGAAGTTAAGCTCACCCATCATGCTCATTTCAAATTCACTCCCCATTAGTTTAGCAAATTCTTTACTTAGCTTTTCAGAAGTTGCCCCAAAGATTATGTCATCTACATATATCTGCACTACCAAGAGATCTTTACCTTTTTCCTTCAAGAATAAGGTGCTATTAATTTTACCTCTCTTGTAGTCATGTTCTAGCAGGAATTTTGAAAACCTTTCATACCATGCCCTTGGAGCTTGCTTGAGTCCATACAGTGGCTTTGTCAAGCTTGTGCACATGATCAGGATTCTCCTTGTTTTCAAGCCTCGGAGGCTGCTTTACAAAAACTTATTCCTTGAGATAGCCATTCAGGAAGGCACTCTTGACATCCCTCTAGTGAAGGGTGAATTCCATGTAAGCAGCAAAAGCTATGAGGAGCCTAATTGCTTCCAACCTTGCCACAGGAGCAAAGGTTTCATCATATTCTATTCCTTCCTCCTGACTGTATCCTTGAACCACCAATCTTGCCTTGTTTCTTGTAACAATTCCATCTTTATCAAGCTTGTTTCTAAATACTCACTTTGTGCCAATCACTGATCTATCAAAGGGTCTGGGTACCAGATGCCAAACTTGACTCCTTTCAAATTGATTGAGTTCTTCTTGCACTGCATTTACCCAATATGCATCTTACAAAGATTCAACAATATTTCTAGGTTCAATCAAGGATAGAAAAGCATCAAACGCACACAGATTTTTCAAAGAGGATCTGGTTATGATTCCAGATGTCGGATCAGTTATAATGTTCTCCATGAGTGTGAGCTCTGATGTCTGTGTGGTTTTACAACCAATTGGGTATTACTTGAAGATCCTAGAGTGTCTTGTTGCTGAGGAGAAGGATCATGGACATGTTCCAATGAGGTTTGGAAATTAGTTTGTTGCTCAGTTCCCTCTGGCATGTTGCTTGGGATGGATGAGCCTGTTCCATCACCCATTCCTTCCTCTAGTGTCGCTCCAGTTTGGTCTGAGTTTCTGACCAGCCCAATTTCTTCATCTACTTGTTCCTTTCTCTCAGAGAGAATGTTAGTTTCATCAAAAACAACATGCACACTCTCTTCAACACACATAGTTCTTTTGTTATACACTTTATAAGCCTTACTATGTGAAGAATATCCCAAGAATACTCCCTCATCACTTTTGGGATCAAACTTACCTAGGAAGCCCTTGCCATTGCTGTGCACAAAGCACTTACAGTCAAAAGCCCTAAGGTGGGATATATTGGGCTTTCTCACTTTAAGCAACTCATATGGAATCTTCTCTACAAGTGGTCTAGTCGTGCACTTATTTATGATGTAGCATGCAATGTTTATTGCTTCTGCCCAGAAGCTATGAGGTAGTTTACTAGAAAGAAGCATGGTTCTACCCATATCTTCAAGGGTTATGTTCTTTCTTTCAACAAATCCATTTTGTTGTGGAGTTCTAGGGGCAGAGAAGTTATGATCTATTCCATGTTCATCACAAAATTCAGCAAACTTTGCATTTTCAAATTCAGTGCCATGATCAGACCTTATTGATGCAAGTTGATTTCCTAATTGTTTCTGTATTTTTCTAACAAAAGAAGTAAACATGTCAAATGCTTCATCTTTAGATGTTAGAAACAATGTCCAGGTAAATCTAGAATAGTCATCAACAAGCACCATTACATATCTCTTACCACCTCTACTTAATGTTCTCATAGGACCACATAGATCCATATGGACCAGTTCCATCGTCCTGGTGGTACTTACCATTTTCTTGCTTTTGAAAGATGATCTTACCTGCTTCCCCCTTGCACAAGCCTCACAAACTTTGTCTTCCTTGAAATTAATGTTAAGGAGACCTATCACTAGGTCCTTGGAAACTAGTTTGTTGAGTTGATTTAAGCTAGCATGTCCAAGTCTTTTGTGCCAAAGGAGGGGATCACTGTCCAACACACTCAAACAAGTTAATTCGTCTTCTGATAGTGTGGACAGGTCTATGATATCGATATTATTCACTCTTTTTCCCTGTAAAACAATCTTGTCAGTGATAAGATTAATCACAAAACATTTTGTAGAAGTGAATGCGACCAGGTTACCTCTGTCACACAGTTGTGACACACTGTTTAGGCTATATTTCAAGCCATCTATCAAGTAAACATTCTCAATGGAACGTGTGTCATCTTTACCTACCTTACAAACCCCAATAATTTCACCTTTCTTCCCATTTCCAAAGGAGACATTTCCTCCTTTCAGCTTTTCAAGTGAAAGGAACTGTTCCTTATTCCATGTCATGTGCTTTGAGCAGCCACTATCCAAGTACCATATTTGACTGCTCTCTTTCACTTGAACCTGCAAGATAAAATCATGGGTTAGTCTTAAGAACCCAAACTATTTTGGGTCCTTTTCTATGAGAAAAAGGATGAATTAAGCTCTTTCTGGCCCAATTTGGCAGCCAATTTTTCTTTCGAACAAAGCTTTTATTCCTTTGACTAACCTGCTCTTTTGCATTGCATTCAATTTTGTAGTGACCAGTCTTACCACATTGGCTGCAGATTTTGTTCTTAGGAAGTGTGAGGTACTTACTTTTGGGATCCCATTTAGGTAGTTGACTCCCAAAACCAAGTCCTTATCTGTTGCTACTGTTATTTTCTTGAAGCCATGTCAAGGCATCAAAAGATTTATTCCATTTGCATGTTCGATCTAGTTCATGTTTGACCTTTACAAGTTCCTCTTTTAGCACTCTTATCTATTCATCTCTATTATACAACTCATCCTTTAGTTTCCTACATTTTCTTCTAATATGAGTTGAGAGATTTCAGTTATCTTCTTGCTAGTTCCTAGTTTCAGTTTTAAATTTTCAGATTTTAACTCTAGGACCTTAGTTTCAAGTAGATGAACCTGGTTCTTCAAGGCAGTGTTTTCATTTACAGATTCACTTACTCTGAGCTCCAGGTTCTTACACTTTGCTTTTAACATTACACACTCCTTAGACAACTGTTCTTTTTCTTTATTTATTTCTTCAGAATCATCAATGAAGTCAAGTAATAATTCAGAGAGTTTTTCTTTGGATAAGAACTTAATCTTGTTTTTGAGATGAGATATACTTACCTCTGATTCCTCATCTGATTCACCAATTGCCATGAGCTCATCTCCATCTTCATCATCTGATTCTTCATCTGAACTTTCTCCCCAAGCATTAACCATAGCTTTTGTTGATGTTGTGTTTTTCTTGGGATGAACCAGTTCCTTCTTACGGTTCCTTCGTTAAAATCTTTCCTTTTTCCATTCAACTTCCCACTGAGGACAGTTCTTGATGTGATGATCAGTTTTTCCATTTGTATCATCCCTCGTTGGTGGGTTTTTCTGGTGCCTTTGCCTTGTTGTAGTTTTCACCTCTTGAGATGCCCTTTTTCCTGATGAGATAGTTTCTGAGTTACTTGGTGATCATATCCATTTCATCTTCCTCTAGATCTGTTCCCTCAGTGATTCTCAGTGCCATACTTCTTTCCTTCCTGGGAGCATCCATCTTCATTGTCTGCCTTCTAAGTTCATAGGCAGTGCGATTTCCAATTAGCTCATCCAATCTGAGGGTTGCCATGTTCTTGGATTCCTGAATAGCAGTGATTTTACTCTCCCAAGAGATTGGCAGAACCTTTGTCAAAATCTTTTCAACCTTGTATTCTTCAAGGATATTCCTTCCAAGAGATTTTAGTTCATTTGTCAGAGTAGTGAACCTAGTGTAAATCTCTTGGATGGTCTCTCCTTCCTTCATAGAGAAATTCTCATATTGAGAATATAGTAATGTACCTCTGGATCTTTTCACTTGTGCAGTTTCTTCATGAGCCACTTGCAAGGTGTCCAAAATTTCCTTGGCAGTGGTGCAACTTTAAATTCTGCTATACTCATCTGGACCAAGTCCACACATAAGCCACTTCTTGGCCTTGGCATTCTTTTCCCATTTTCTTAAGTCTTCAGCAGTGCAATCAGCTCTTGTCTTTGGCACATCTACTCCTTCTGTAGTCTTTTTCATGGTGGCCAAAGGACCGTCTGTGACTATGTCCCATAGTTCATAGTCTTCTCCAATTAAGTGATCCTTTATCCTGTTCTTCCACCATGAGTAGTACTGGACATTGAAAAGTGGTGGCCTAGAAGTTGATTGTCCTTCCCAGTTCCCCGGTGGTGCACTCATCTTGATATTTTCCTAAGGTGTCAGCCTCTTCAAGGATAANTGCAGAAAATAAAGAACACAACAATTTTATGTGGAAAACACCTGGCTCAAAAGGTGAAAAAATCACGACCTACTTCCCAGTAGGATTTTCCCAAACTCTTCGCTAAATCAATGAGCCAAACAGAATTTACAAAATGGACTCTTTTGTAGACCTAAGGATTAACTCTAACCCTTTGTGGCAAACTAGCCTCTAGCTATTTGCGACAACCTGCAAGTTAACTCTAACTTGAATACTCAGTACCTATAACAAATGCTTCTAGATAAAGCTGAAAGATACACTTTGTAATCACCTACTACAAATAAACTAGACTAAAAGACAACAGATGGAACTGGTTCTTCTAGCTGGTTCAAGTAGCTTCAGAATCGCAAAGGAAATTCTCACACGAACTGCTTACAAAATTGCTTTGGTAATTTTGTTCTCAATTCTTGTTTTGCTTCTATGTTTGTGCATGCCTGTTCAATAAGAATACTTGACAATATATAGGATACGTAGAAAGAGATATACTAGAATTAGGATGCAGCTCTTCCAATTCTGACGCAACTCTTCCTTAGTGGAAGAGTTCTAGTTGATCTCAACTCCCTAGATCCTCTTCTATCTTGATTCTGTCCTTACTGAATAAGGAGTCCATCTTCCTATCAATTTGCAACCTTTTCGACCAGGAGATATATCTTCATATCACTGATTGTGCTTATCTTCTGTTTGCGATCACCTCACGTTCCATTACCTCTCAATGTCTATGTCTCTAGTGATGGACCTGGTTCAACTCTGAGTTCATTTGTCAATGTTCAAAACTATTCAGCTTCTTGATCGAACAGTATGAGCTCTCACCCTTTCTGACAACTACTGACATGTTGGCCGATATGCTAGCACCCACATTGATTGTGTACCCGGCCATGATAGATTTCACCAAGACTTCCCGAAGGATTAGAAGATTGTTCTTATTTTGGCTCGGGTCTATACGGCTACATACAAATGTTTACCACCTTTTTGCTTCAAAATTCAGGTAGCCCGTTCAATGGGAACCCCCTCTGTGATCCTTGGTTGTGGTGGTCTTGGGGTAGCCAAGATCTCTGCTAACCAAGGACGAGCTGCATCTCCCAAAAAAAAAACTTCTCCAAGTACTAAACTGGCTCCATCTCCTCAAACTCCAAGTAGGTGTTCAGAGTGCTTTTGATCAAATCGAACTTTCAAGTTTCTCACCTTTGTTACTTTAGTACCCTTCTTGATATGTGCCACATTAGCATAGAACTCCCGTACTAAATGCTCCTTGGCATCCATAACACTCTAAGTGAACCATGTCTACCCCTTTCCCTCCCTAAACTGTTTAACCACATTTGGATTGAATCTATCCAAATCCTTCAATAGAAACTGTCGTTCAAGTGTGAGCGATCTATGTGGCCACCACTCTCTAAACTTGGTAAATGCTGTCATGCTCGCAAATCTGTCTTCCCATGCCTCCTTCTTTTTCGACCTCTTTAGGACGCCCACTCTATTGTCACCCCCTCTACCATCATCTGGAATATCATCATCATCATCCACTGCGACTGGTGCAGGGGGAGTGTGTGTAGAGGAGGGTTCTGAACCCTGGATGCCTTCATCTGAACCCTCAGAAAAACTTGCTGAGGTGGAGGGTTCATTACGGAGTTAGTATCTCTTAGGGAGTTGTGGTGGTTGAGATTGGGCCTTAGGTTGTTACTCTACTGAGTGGACCTCGGAAGCTTCCCTAGGCGGGATATAAGAACTTGATTCTGAGGGCTCTGTGGCCGTACCTCTCTCAGTTGTTGGCTTCTTTGCTATTGCTTTCTTCTGCACTACAAGTGGTTGAGTACCCTTTCCTCGGCCTCGGGAGGGTTCACCGCTCCCGTTAGAAGTATCACCTCGACCTCTTGATTGAACTATTGTCTGCAATACAAAGCACATGAGTCAGTTAAAGTTTGGAAATAGATTATGAAAGGTTGCATACAAAATAATGTTGAAAAGGGGGAAGTGCGGTCCGCACAATTCTGAGTGCGACCGCAGAGTGTGGTGGGCCGCACAATTTATAAGTGCGGTCACACAACTAAAGTGTGGACCGCAAAATTATGAATGCGCCGCAAAATTCTAGGCCCAATATTACCAGTTCTCTGAAGTTTGAATCTGCGGTAGCACAAATTTTTCTGCGGCCGCAATTCATTTTCTATGGGCCTCACAATTTTGAGTGCGGTCCGCTCATTGAATGCACAAATTTTTGTCCTAACTAAAGATATGCGGACCGCACAATTTCATGTGCAGCCGCACAATTCAAAATTAGATGGAAGTTAACTTAGGTTTTTCAATCTTTTCACAATTTAGACATAGTATTAGGAAATTAAACATGATGCACAGTTTACCCATTCCCCAATTAACTAGTATGAAGTTACCCACACAACGTTAAGCACACATGATGAATTATCTGACATTTTAGGCCTAAGAATAACAATACTAACTAAGAACAAAAACTAAGAAAATTTAAAAAATCTAAAAATGAATAGAACATACTAGTGATGAAGGATGCATGAGAGAATCTAGGCTGATGAAATGAGTGTGAAGTTTGAAACAATTTTTTTAAATTGTGCTTCCTTTGGTTTCAAGAGTTCAGAGTGCGTAAATTTTGAAATAGTATGAGGAGGGCCTATTTATAGGTTGACCAAATTAGGTAAAAAGTTGCAGCTGAGTGCGGCCGCACAATTTTGTGTGTGGCCTACACTCTTTACCTTATCCTTCTAAAAATCTGCGGTCCGCACAACATTGAGTGCGGCGGCAGATATTTTTGCGGACCGCCCAATTTCAAATGCGGTCGCAGATTGGCCAATTCTCTGAAATTTCAAACATCGGAGAGTTGCATTTTTGGGTCTCCAGTTGTGTGGACGCACAAAGAACTGTGTGGCCACAAACTCCTTTTTGCTGTGGCATGCAAGATTGTGCTGTCCACAAAATAAATGTGCGGTCCGCACTTTTTCAACACTTAGCCATTTTTTCGAGCACAGTTCCTGCAAAGCACACTCATTCCTGCAATTTACTTCAAAACCAATTAGCACAAAACAAAAGCTATCTAAAAAAGAAAAAAAAGAAGAATAAAAAGAAACATGGGTTGCCTCCTAATAAGAGCTTGATTTAACATCGCGGCACGACTCAGATTACCATCAATCACTTGAAATGAGTTAATGCTACGACGTGGCCATCATCAACTTTTTCAAGATAATGCTTCACCTGGTGATCATTGATTCTAAACACTTCATCATTTTTATTCTTCAAGTCTAATGCACCAAAGGGTGCCACATTCACAACCTTAAACGGACCACTCTACTTAGACTACAACTTTCCCAGAAACATCCGTAACCTAGAATTGAACAATAACACAAGATCACCTTCTTTGAACTCCTTGTTCCGGATGTACTTATCATGGAGGTACTTCATCTACTCCTTGTATAAGGAAGAACTTTTATATGCATGGTACCGGAATTCATCAAGCTCATTCAATTATGCCACCCTCAGGTTATCAGTGACATCTAGCTCAAGATTAAGCTTCTTCAATACGCACATAGCCTTGTGCTTAAGTTCCACCAGAAAGTGACAAGATTTACCGAACACTAACAGGTATGGAGACATACCAATCGGTGTTTTGTAAGACATCCTATAATCCCAAAGAGCATCATCAAGTTTCTTCGACTAATCCGTCCGGTTGGCATTCACTGTCTTTGACAAAATACTCTTGATCTCCCGGTTGGAGACTTCCACTTGTCCGCTTGCTTGAGGATGATAGGGGGTTGAGACTTTGTGAGTGAAACCATACTTGGTGTGTAAGGTATCAAAATATGTGTTGCAAAAGTGCGATCTCCCATCACTTATAATAGCCCTTGGAGTACCAAATCTTGTAAAGATGTTCTTTTTCAAAAATGCCACCACACTTCGATCTTTGTTGTTGGCTAGAGCCATGACTTTAACCCACTTTGACACATAGTCCACAACTACCAAAATGTAGGTGTTCCCAAAAGAGCATACAAATGGTCCCATGAAATCAATGCCCCACACATCAAAAATGTAAATTTTCAAGATGGTGGTGAGGGGCATATCATTTTTCTTAAAAATCCTACCGGCCCTTTGACATTCATCACAACGCTTGACTAGATCACTAGCGTCCTTGTAGAGGGTAGGCTAATAGATCCACAACTCAACACTTTTGCCGTGGTTCTCGCTCCACCATGATGACCGCCATATGGTGAAGAGTGGCAAGCCTCAAGAATTTCCACTTGTTCTTCCTACAACACACATCGTCGAATCACACCATCGATACAAATACGGAAGAGATACGGTTCATCCCAATAATAGTCAAGGCAATCCCATTTGAGCTTCTTACTTTGGTTTGAAGAAAACTTATTCGGTACAATACCACTCATAAGATAATTTGCTAAGTCGGTGAACCATGGCATCTTGGTCATTGAAATGGCTAGAAGTTGCTCGTCGGGGAAGGAGTCATTAATCTCAAGGCTGTCATGTGGCCTCCCCTCCTCCTCCAATCGAGACAAGTGGCCTGCAACTTGGTTCTCACTGCCTTTGCGGTGTTGGATTTCTAGATCTAACTCTTTCAATAAAAGAACCCACCACATTGACCTTGTATTTGAATCCTTTTTTCTCATTCATTACCGAAGGGCCGCACGATCTGTGTGGACAATCACCTTTGTACCCATCAAGTACAGGCGAAACTTCTCCATGGTAAAGACAATAGAAAGTAGCTCTTTTTCGTTCACTGTGTAATTGACTTGGGTATCATTCATGATCTTACTAGAATAGTAGACCGGATGGAAGATTTTGTTGATATGTTCCCCCAAAAATGCTCCGACCGCCACATCACTTACGTCACACACGAGCTCGAAAGGCAAGCTCCAATGCGGTGCGGTGATAATAGAAGTGTAGCAATTTGAACTTGAGAAATTTGATGTCTTCATGCAATCCTCGTTGAAATGGAATTTGGCATCCTTCTCTGAAAGCTTACACAAGGCGTTCACCACTTTGGAAAAATCCTTGATGAAACATCGATAGAACATCACATGACCCAAGAAGCTCCTCACTCCCTTAACGGATGTAGGGGTGGGAGTTAAGAAATCACCTCTATTTTGGCCTTGTCGACCTCAATACCATGCTTTGAAATTTTGTGGAGGCGGACAATGCCTTCCTCGACCATGAAGTGACATTCTTCCAATTCAATACCAAGTTTGTCTCCTCACATCTTGCCAATACCTTATCCAAAATTTTCAAGCAATCATCAAAGAAATTCACAGCCACGGAAAAGTCATCCATGAAGACCTCAAGAAAATCCTCCACCATGTCGGTGAAGATAGCCATAATACACCTTTGAAAAGTCACTGGTGCATTGCATAACCCAAATGGCATTCGCGAGAATGCGAAAGTACCATAGGGACATGTGAAAGTAGTCTTCTCTTGGTCCTTCAGAGAAATAACAATTTGATTGTAGCCGGAATATCCATCAAGGAAATAATAGAATGCACGGCCGGCCAACCTATCAAGCATTTGATCAAGGAAGGGAAATGGGAAATGATCTTTCCTTGTGACTTTGTTGAGCTTGCGATAGTCCATACACACTCTCCACCCGGTCACCGTTCTTGTAGGAATCAATTCGTTCTTGTCATTGGTGACCACAATCATGCCCCTTTCTTTGGGATACATTGCACCGGAGAGGTCCACGAGCTATCGAAAATGGGGTGAACAACCCCGACATACAACCTTTTTATTGCATTGATTTATGTAGTCTTCTTTGATGTTCAATAGAGGGTTTGGCATCCTCCTCCAAAATAATTTTGTGCATGCAAAACGCGGGGCTTACACCCCGAATATCCCCCAATGTACATCTCATAGCTTTGTTCCTATTTTGTAACACCGCCAAAGTAGAGTCTACCTGCACATTAGCCAAATGAGAGGAAATAATAACCTGTAAATTAGAATACGGTCCAAGGAATTCATATTTGAGATATGGAGGCAATGACTTTAACTTCAAAGTGGGAGGCTCCTCGATTGAGGGATTTGTTGGAGGATTCTTCCGATTTTGAAGATCTGAGGACAATTTGCGGTGTTCATAAGTGTACGACACCATTCCTTGCAATGCATTCACACATTCCACATAGCCATCCTTTTCATCATCATCATGATTAAGCAATACGGCTTCTAAAGTATCATCAACATTCATCATGGTACTAGCATCATCAACAGTCACCTCGGTCACTAATTCCACAAGCGAACAAACTTCATTTCTATTCGGTTGCCTCATAGATTTGCACACATGGAAAACCACCTTTTCATCACCCACCCGGAAGGTGAGCTCACCAGCTTCAACATCAACAAGAGCCTTCCCCGTAGCAAGGAAATGTCTACCCAAATTAATAGGCACCTCATAGTCTACTTCACAATCAAGAATCATAAAGTCCGCCGGGAGGATAAACTTATCAACACGAACCAACAACAACAACAACCCAGTAAAATCCCACTAGTGGGGTCTGGGGAGGGTGGAGTGTACACAGACAACCCAGTAAAATCCCTAGAGACGTTGGTTTGTTTACTGCCCCAGCAAGTGTCCACGAACCCCTTGAAGTGTTTGTATGAATTTTGACTCGGAGCCCTGGTGAAGAATCCTTGTCGCTCTAGCAATGTGAGCATATCATTAGTGATTTGGAAGTTGTCTGCCCTAATGCGGGGCAGGACTATGGCACTTGCATATCCTTCATTTGGAAACACCCGGTGTGGAGCTGTTCTTGGTGGAGGTGGGGGAGGGACGTGAACATTGTCATGAGGCGGTCAACCTCGTCTATTTTCTTGAGGTTCAAGAGGAACCTCATCAACTTTGTCATCATCCACATCCTCCCCCAATGGCAAGTTTCTGAGAGGATCATTGTTGTTGAGAGCCATTTTTGTACCTACAATTGTTTCACAAAAACAATTAGTAACCCGGAAGGAAAGGAAGACAAATCACAAAAAAAACCAAATATATAGCTAAATATATTTTTAGCTCCCCGACAACGACACCAAAAATTAATCTCGCCCAAATCACACCTCAGTTTGGGGTTGTGAAGCGGTCGATTGCGATAATAATTACCCAACTGGGAGTCGGGATCGAACCACATGGAGCGTATATGGGATTAGGTATGTTTCAGACTAAGCGCATAAAGTGTCTAAGATGCACTTCCACAAACTGTGTTTTGATTCTACTTCTATATTATGCTACCATTTGTAGATGTAAAGCTAGAGAATAATATTTTTGGTGTTGTTTTTCAAGTATGTAAAAGATCTAGGGCTGTGACTTCCACCTAAGTGTTTTCCTAACGAGTTGTGGGCTTTAGAGCGGGTTTCATTGGTCGGGGTGTATTATAGAAATCAACACACAACTACCCACTCAATACCTCTCGGTAATAGAGTGATTTTGCCCAATTTGACTTTCTCAAGTCCAAATGGGTAATGCACAAAACAGTTGATAGATGCTCAAGTCGACTTTTACTATCTCTAGATTCAACCCTTTAATTGGGAGTATCAATTTCTTGAGTTCATTCCAATTTCTTGTTAGCCAAGTTTTCCTAGACTAAGTCTCTCTTTCTCAAGTAGAGACTAAGTCAAATAAGCTTGAATCAATGTTTGCAACCACTAATTCTACAATTATAGTAAGAACTAGGCTAAATATTACATACCCAACCATAAACAAACCCTAAATCAAATACTCATTAGGTACCCACACTAGGGTTGGGTCACAACCCTATCTAGAAATTTAGCTACTCATAGTCTGTAATGAAGAAAATAAATAAGAAAAGATGATTCAACTCATATTTAATGATAAATAGAATAAAATCTAATGTAAAATTGACAAGATATGATAAACTTTCCTAAAACAGTAAAGAAAAACGGCTACCAACTTTCAGATATTCAAAACTTAACCTAACTTCGTCCAAAAAAACTATTTATACACAATTGAAATTTCCGGACAAAATTTCCCTTTCGGAGGTTCTACGCTCGCAAATTCTGTGTGTGGTCCGCAGTTTGCTGCAACTCTTGACAGTAGTGGTTTCTGTAGCCGCACAATTCTGAACTGCGGCCGCACTTCTTGAGTTTTGCGGACCGCACAATTCTGAGTGCGGTCGCACAATTATAATGAGGTCCGCACTTTTTGATGGTCTTAGATGTGGAACTCTGTGATATTTTTCTTCTGCGGCCGCACAATTATTGTGCGGTCCGCACTTTTCAAAGAAGCTCTGTCAGAATTTCTTCATGATCTGCGGCTGCAGACAGAATTCTGTGGTCCGCACTTTGGCCTTTTTGCTTGAATTTTGTCCTTGTTCAAAAACACTCCTTTTTGAGTTACATTTCATCACTTTGGCTCATTTTCCAATAATCCTGCAAGTAAGCATTTTTTTATCAATTTTCGGGAATACTTTTAAACACTTTTTAAACTAAAACGAAAGTAAAAAAGGCGCAAATAAATAGTCAAAATCCCCACTTTTCACCCCGATATCAATAATCGCTCCACCAGTAGCTAAGAATGGTCACCCCAAAATAATGGGCACTTCCTCATCTGCCTTATAATCAAGAACAATAAAATCAGGAGGAAGAATGAACTTTTCCTCTCGAGCTAACACATCCTCAATAATTCCTTCTGGCATAACTACTGACCTGTATGCTAACTGTAAAGTGATTGTAGTAGGTCTAAGCACCACCAATCCGAGTTGTTGGAACAAGGAGGATGGCATCAAATTTATACTAGCCCCTAAATCACACAAGGCTCTACCAACTTCTTGTTTTCCAAGAGATAAAGAAATTGTGAAACTCCCAGGATCCTTCAACTTAGGAGGAAGTTTACTCTGAACTCTAGCACTGCACTCTTCAGTAAGTGCAATTGTTTCAAACTCAGTATGTCTTCGCTTGTTTGCCACAATATCTCTAAGATACCTTGAATAATTAGGAACTTCCTACAAAATTTCCACCAAAGGCAAATTCACACGCACTTCGCTCAAAGTATCTAAGAATTTCTTGTACTTAGCATCATCTTTTTGCTTCTGCAGTCTTTCTGGAAATGGAGGTGGTGGACTTGTCACAATTACTGGCTCTACTCTTTTGTTCTCTTTCTCATTCTCCTCAATTGGCTTGGGAACTAATTTTCTTACAGCACTAGCTGTATACTTCTTTTTCTTTGGAACCTCTTCTAACACTCTTCCATTTCTCAAGGTAACTGCATTGACTTGAGCTTTAGGATAAGGCTCGGTATCACTAGGAAGGGCTCCAACTGGTCGAGTATTTTGGGTACTGGAAAGTTTCCCCATTTGTCGCTCAAAATTTCTCATCTCTGCTTCTTGGGCCTGTTGGCCAGCCATTAATTTTTTCATCATCTCTGCTATTTAGGCCTGCTAGTTAGCCATTAATTTCTTCATAATTTCCTCAAAATGACTCGTCGAATTTGCATATTGTTCAGCCTGAGGTGGTCTATATTTTTGTTGAGGTACTTGTGGCATATACTAATTCTGAGCACCTTGGTTTCCACCCCAAGAGAAGTTTGGGTGGTTCCTCTAGTTAGAATTGTAAGTGTCCCCATACTGATTTTTCTGGCCTCGATTTGCATTACCCACAAAATATATGGACTCTAGATTTTCTGCGCATAGATTGTTTATGTGACCTTCTCCATAAGCTTCACAAAATATTGGAACATGTTGCACTGGCTGGGCTTGTTTCTTGTTAATAACCAAGGTCATCTAATTGACTTGGCTGCTCAATGTGGAAATTTACGCTGATAATGAAGAGACTACATCTAACTCGAGAACCCCTGTAGATTTCTACACTATGTGTCTGCCCATCTCTCTTTACAAATCAGGATTACTTTTGGAGAATTTTTTTAATAACGCATATACCTCATCAAAGCTTTTCTCCAACACTTGACCTCCAGCGGCAACATCTACCACAATCTTTGTCTCAGGATGTAACCCTTCTATGAAAGTGTGAGCTAACACTTCGTTTGTCTGATTATGATGAGGACAATCTTTGAGTAGCCCCTTGAACCTCTCCCAAGATGAGTATAACGACTCCCCCGATTTCTGTTTGAAGGAGACTATCTCACTTCTGATATTTGCAGTTTTTCCTGAAGGGAAGATTAGAAATTTCCTTACCAGATCATTCCATGATATAATAGAATTAGCTGGTTCTGCCTTCAGCCTTCGCTTTGCTTCGCCCACTAGAGAGAACAGAAAAGTGTGAGCCTCACATAGTCTAGAGTGACCCCGTTAGTGATGTAATTATCACTAATCTCCAAGAAATTTAGGACATGTTGTTGTGGATCCTCGTGTGGAAGACCCATAAATTGCCCATTCACATGATGTAGCTGGATCATGCTTTGTTTTAGCTCAAACTGTCTAGTGATTCTAGGCTTCACAATGCTGGAGGTGACATTAGCAATGCTGGGCATTGCCACCTCCTGAACAACCATATGTTGCTCCTCTGCCATGTTCACAGGAAATTGAACAAGTGCCTAAAGATTATTTGTGTCCCTTGCTTCCCTCAACCTCCTATAAAATGTTCTCTCAGGTTCAGGGTTAAGGACTTGAAGTCTGTCCTGGCTTCTAACCCTTGGCATTCAATCAAAGTTCTTGAGAGCAGAGCAACAATCAAATAACGATAGACTTGACGAAATAACCAAATAAAGCAAAAACTAGAAAGTAGTCAATATTCAAGTCACGGGGAAGGGGAGGGAGGGGGGGGGAGGAAGTGATCGTTCCCAAATGCACACACAAGTATATGTGGTCATACAAGTAACAAAATGATAAGTCGAGTGTCGAACCCACAAAGAATAGTATTAAGTACCCACTAAATTCACCACGATTGTTATTCAGTCGAGCCAATTCGAGTTCAAGAGTGTGATTATTCTAAACAATAATTCTAAATAGTAACTAAATTATCAAGAAGCAAAATTATTTTTGTTTATTCAGTAAAGAAAAATATTCTAGGGTTTTGATCGATTCATCAATCCTATTATGTTCTAGTTAACTCTCCCTTTCATATAATTCATTCATGGTTGCTAATTAATCGAACAATTGATCTCATAGCCTTCTCCCGAAGTACTACTCTCCTATTCAAAATAGATTAATGCCTATATTCTTATGAAATCAATCTATTAATAATGCATTAAGATTACGATACTTAGTTAAGCACATTGACTAGGTATATTCCTATCCTAACCACAAATCTGCCCCCTCAGAGTTAAGATCGTGCTCTCTTCAATTCTTCTCTAATCTAAACATGGCTTTCCCAATCATAGCATAAATAGTAAATAGAACCTAACCGCTGGCCAGATAATTAAGCAATTAATCACAGAATTGAAAAAACAATCATATATTAGTGAATTATAATCAAGGTTAAGTCAGCGTTAAACGACAATATTCATGGATAAATCACAACCGCATAACCATGGGTTTTAGCCTCATGATAGTATCAAACAAATTCATAAGTGTTGGATAATTAAAAATACTAAGAAAAGATGAAGAAAACTGAGATCTCTTCCTTCCCGAATGTTTTTCATGTGTATTATCCCTTCAAAGTGGCGTCTCCCCTCTAAAAATAAGCTTAGTCTTACTTTTATACTCGTTGGTTAGGTGTAGGGCCGAAATAACCTTGTCCCGAGCAAACTTGGATAACTTTCCCATCACCAATGTCCAGCCCATCACCCCACGGTGGCCCTGGCACTGGCTTGCTGAAGTTTCTGCCTAGGGCGCCACAGGTGGCGTGGACCGATACCCGTGGTGCTAAAATTCCCAATTTTTCCGTTTTCCTCCGTTTTTACTCTAATATCGCACTTGTCGCCCCCATTTGCTTCCAGATGATTCCTACACTTACATCCTAAATCTAAGAAACACGAGTGAAACATGAGGCGTTATACATAGAAATATGTATACTTTAATCTAAATATCAAGAGAAAATGAGCTTTGCTAAGTGGGTAACAATAGATAACTAATGAGCATGAAAGTGAAAAGAGAAGAAGAAATGTAAGCTATTAATCAAGCATTCTACTGAAAATTACAAGGATCAAGATTAGAATTTATCAATATTTTAAGGAATTAATCACAAATTCTCATTTTGATTATCTAAGACATCGTGGTCAAGTGGAAAATCAAGTGGGAAAAAAATAAAATGGTAATGTCATTGCATATTATAAATTATTTTTATTTCGTGCCGTTTAGCCGTCTAAGTCATCCTTAAATAGCAACATACAATTAAAAAAGTTGAGACATCCTTAAATAGTAATCATACAATTAAAAAAGGAAAAATGAACTGGTCAACAAAGATCTATATATTGAAGACATCTGACATATGTACTTTACAACTTTATTAGAAAATAAAAATATGATGTTCTTTCTGTTTTTATTAGTAACCCTTCCTATTGTTTTTAGTTTCCTACTTTTACCAGCCAAGAATGGAAAAAATATTGTGCCACCAGGTCCCTTAGGGTTGACTTTAATTGAAAATTTGCATCAATTTGATAGTTTAACCCCACATCTTTATTTTTGGAAACTTCCAAAGAAATATGGGAAAATATTCTCATTAAAACTTGGAACTGTTGTAGTAGTTTCTTCAACAAAACTTGCAAAAGAGGTAACAAAAATACAAGATTTAGCATTTTGTAGTAGACCTCCTATTCTTGGGCAGCAAAAGTTGTCTTACAATAGTCTTGGTATTGCCTTTGCACCTTACAATGACTATCAGAGGGAAGTAAGAAAAGAATTGTGTTGTTCATTTGTTTCGTCTCAAGAAAGTGTAATCTTTTTGTCCGATTCGCAAAGATGAAATCTTTAGTATGATAAAAAATATATCTAAACAAGCTGCAACTTATCAAATAACCAATTTGAGCAACATAGTGATTTCACTAACTAGTACAATTATTTGTAGAGTTGCTTTATGTATTAGGTATGATGAAGAAGCTCATTAAAGGAGGACATTTGATGAAGTTTTAGTTGTGACTCAAGAAATGATGGCTCGCTTCTTTGTGTCTGGTTATTTTCCTTTCTTAGGTTGGTTAGATAAACTTAGTGGAAGTATAACTAGACTTGAGAAGAATTTTAAGGAGTTAGATGAGTTTTATGAAGAACTTATTGAACAACATCTCAATCCCAAGAGGCCAACATCAATGGAAGGAGATATTCTTGATCTTTTGCTCCGATTGAGGAAAGATCAATAAACTCCAATTGATCTCACTTTGGACAATATAAAGGTAATTCTCATGGTAATCAACTACTCTTAGCTCTATAGCTCCATTTCACTTTATATAGAGGTGTTTGATGGCGGGAAGTCTTAGAATTTTTTTTTTGGCACTATATTAAAAGTACTCTTAGCTGTCGCTCAATTGGGAAATAAGTTATTCCGGGATTATAATGATAGTATTATAATACGAGGATTAAATAATTGACGGGATTATTTTGATGAATAATATATTTTATTGGAGATATAAAAATGGGATATACGGGATATAATATAAATATGTCTTTGGTGTATACTACATGAGTTAGGATAAACTTTTATTTTCAATTTTAACTTTAGATTTTTTAAAGACTTTGGCGGAAGAGTCTTGGAGAAGGCATCTTTTCTATTTCGGTGTTTAACACATTAATCCTGGGATTATTATCCTACCCTCATTGTGGATAGAATAATACCCGATTATGAGATTAATTAATTCCGGGATTGCTTATCCTAGATTCAGAAAAATCAACCATTTGCATCTAATCCCGTATTATTATCCCTTATCCCACACCAAATGACCCCTTTGTATGTCATGACATTTTTATGTGACGGTAAAAATATGTTATTAAAGGTAAAATAATAAGTTTAAAGTTAATGATCTTCATAATATAGTTAAGTGTTATCCCATTTTTAAAGAATAAAAAAGAGTATCATAGAAAATGAAACAGAAGATTTATGACTAAAAACAATATATGTATATACATCATTTAACAATATCTCTTTTGTTTTTACCTCACAATTTGTTTTGTAGAATGTATTAGTTGGTAGAATGGATACGGGGAAAGCTGCAATAGTTTGGGGAATGACATCCTTGATAAAGAACCCAAAATCCATGAAACAAGTTCAAACAGAAATTAGAGAATCAATTAGGAAGAAAGGCATGATGAATGAAGATGATATCCAAAACCTACCTTATCTCAAAGCAGTGATAAATGAACATTTAGATTGTATCCACCAGTTCCACTCCTAGTGCCAAGAGAAACAATGCACAAGTCCATATTAGAAGGGTACGAAATTCAACCAAAAACTATTATTCATGTTAATTCTTGGGCTATCGCGAGGGATCCCGAATACTGGAAAAATCCAGAAGAATTTATACCGGAGAGATTTTTGAATAGCAATACTGATTTTAAGGTCCAAGACTTTGAGTAGCTTCCCTTTGGAGCATGGAGGAGAGATTGCCCAGGTATTGCACTTGGTGTTGCAACTGTGGAGCTTGTACTTTCCAATCTTCTTTATGATTTGAATGGGAGTTGCCTTGTTGGGTGAACATACAAGACATTGATGCAGATGTTTTTTCTGGGCTTACCATGCATAAGAAAAATGCTCTTTGCCTTGTTCCCAGTAATTATCTCAAGATTAAACCTATTATTAATTATGTTTTTGCACTTTTTCCTATTTAATTAGGCCAAAATAAAAGAAACACCTTTCTCACTTGTCTCCCTGTGATATAGGTCATGGATACGAGCCGTGTAAGCATCCATTAATTTTTGCATTATGGTAAGTTGTCTACATTATACCTTTTGGGTGCGTCCTTTCCTCGGACCCTGCGTGAACACGAGATGCCTTGTGCATAGGCTGCAAATTACATTGCTCAGATATGCTTGCAGCAAGTCATATGACTTCACACTACCATTTTTCTCTCTTTGTTCCATTTTTAGGAGTAGATGATAATCATTGCCTCAAGATCCAGCCATGCCATACATGCTGTCTTCCTTCTACAGCCTTTTAAGTTTCTTGAGTAAACATT
Organism: Nicotiana paniculata; assembly: GCA_005239505.1. NCBI lineage: Eukaryota > Viridiplantae > Streptophyta > Magnoliopsida > Solanales > Solanaceae > Nicotiana > Nicotiana paniculata. Next base: position 30,891 of record ML357919.1, on the reverse strand, counting down.
GGAGAGAGCAGTCTTGAAAAGGAAAAGCATATGACTGAATAATTTAGAACCAAATTTTAACAGTCAATGTTTCAACATTTGGTCATATACTAGTCAGTTGTCTGTTCCTTTTCTGAAACGCCTCATTTGTTAGAGTTTTATAAAAAAAGGACACAACGCCACGCCGTTGCAGGGGATCGAACCCGGGTCACCCGCGTGATAGGAGGGAATACTCACCACTATTATACAATGACTTGAATATACATCATAGCTTTTTTTGGTTAAATAGAGGATATTTATATATATAACAACTAAAATGGAAAATACATTACAAAGTACTGAAAGTGCCGGAGTACTGTAGTTCCTCCATTAGTGCGATCTTTTGAGATACAATATCAATATTACATGCCAAAAATTTTCTAACAACTTCAGTTCCTAAGATGTCTGCCCAAAATACATCATTTGCAAACATCGGAGGAACTGCTAGTAAGCTGGATCTTCCCAAAAAAACTTGGCTTTGCTGCCTCTTTTGCTATAGAATCTGCCACCCTATTCTGCTTCCTTTACGTGTGCCTCACTACGACCCCGTCCATCCTTTCCATTAACAACCTGCATTCACAAATCACCGGATCATATGTTAAGTTACCTATGAGTACCATTTGGATTATTTCTTCCTAGTTTGTTTTGATATCCAAAAGGGATCCATCCATTTTGCTCAGCTAGCTGTAGCCCTCTTAGGAGAGCTTTCCGTTCAACCATGGTGTTGGTTGTATATGGTATATTCTCTATATACCCCATAATCCAATCCCCGTTATGATTCCTGAATACTCCACCTATTCCTCCTATGCCTGGGTTATCCCTAGCGGCCCCATCTATATTCATCTTATAGCACCCTCTCCTGGGGGGCTCCCATTTCACAATGGTTTGGGAAGGCTTCTTGATGCTGACATTTTTCACCACCATAAAGTATTCAGTTGCTTTAGAGATGGTGGTGGTAGTGCTGATTCTATCTTTTTTGTTGTCGAAAAGGTTGTGGTTCCTTAATATCTAGATGTGCCAAAAATAGAAGGGAAGTTTGCTCTCCTAAGGTTTTCATTAAAGGGTGTGTTTCTAAGTTTATTCCAAGTTAATGGCCCTTGTTGGGATGGGAAAATAGGATTCTGTTGCCTACTCTCGTTAGAGGCCTTGGATAGAAAATTCCGCCAGAATTGAACTGCATTTATGCATTCAAAGAAGATGTCGTCGCTTGTTTCTTCAATACTTTGGTAGAAGCAACATTGTGGGTTATAGTTAACCCCAATTCTGTGAAGGTGGACTCCTGTAGGTAACCTATTTTTGGCAAGAAGCCAGATGAAGTTCTTGACTTTGTTAGGAGCTTGTTCTTTCCAGATTCAATTAAAGGTCCCTTCCTCCTCATTTCAAAAGTTCTTCTTGTTTTTTCTAAGGAAAGTGTAGGCAGAGCTATTGGCGAAGGATCCACTAGGAGTCAATTCCCAGATTAGCTTGTATCCCTTGGTAGGGTTGAGAGGGATGAAGACAGAATTGATCATGTTAGATATACTTGTAGGCAGATCCATAGAGATGGAAGAGATGCCCCAGTTCCCTAAGTTGTAGATATTGTCTACTTTGATAGTTTTGTAGTTTGGGGGTAAGGGGACCTTCTACCATGTCCCTAACGGCTGGCTGATTAGGGATCCAAGCATCATTCAGGAAGCTTACCCTATTTCCCTTGTGGACTACCCATCTGCTAGCCTTTCTGCATGTATCCCAACCCTTAAGGATGCATTACCATGTAGGAGATTTAGGGGTTCTGGGGGTATGGTTCCAGTTACATTGCTTAGAAATAAGAACTCTAAACCATAATCTTAAGGTGTTGTGATACATCCTCCATGACAGATTATCATGGGTTGCTTTGTTCTTCAATTCTGCTTTTTGGAGCCCTATCCCCCATTGGCCTTCTTCTTGGTGACCCTATCCCAATTAACCAGATGTATTTTTTTTTTCCTATTTGGGGTAGTGAAATGAAATTCCTCCTAATTCAATCAATTTTCTTGATGATTTTTGTGGGAAAATTCATATATTGCATGACATGGTTAGGGATACTATTAAGAGATGATTTAGCCAGAATGGTCCTACTAGTCATGTTGAGACAATTTGTTTTCCAGCCAGCCAACTTGGATTGCATATTATCTATTATGAACTGAAAGTTAGAGCTAATGGATCTCTTATGGAACATAGGAAAACAAAGGTATTTACCAAATGAGGTGGTAGCTTGGATTGATAGTGCATTAGTGAGACATTCCATGGTGTCCTAAGTAATATTAGAGGATAATAGTACTTTAGACTTAGTGAGGTTGATTTTTTGTCCAGAGTTCTCATTGAAGGAATGCAGGATAGAATATATGGTGGTGCAGCTCCTATTGTTTGCCTTGGAAAACAGAGTAAGGTCAACAACAAAGAAAAGGTGGGAGATTTTGGGCCAGACCTGCTAATACTTATAGGTTTCCATTAGTTGTCCAGCATTGCCTGCTCAATTGACCTGGAGAGTCTTTCCATACACAGGATGAAAAGGTAAGAGGATATGGGGTCCCCTAGTCTGATGCCTCTGGAGGGCTTGAAAGCTTCAATTTTACCTCCATTTACTAAGATTGAGATGCTGGAAGAGCTGATGCAAAACATAATTACTTTGGTCAGCCCATGGGGGAAAGTTGAAAGCATGGAGGCTGTCCCTGATGAAGGACCATTCTAGCCTGTCAAAGGCTTTTTCTTGGTCTATTTTGAGGATCATGTGAGCCTGTTTCCCTTTCATTTTCCTAAGTGTGTAATATACTCACAATGATAGCATTGTCAGAAGCTCTCCTATTTGAAAGGAAACTGGCCTGGCTAGGGCCAATTATGCCAGGAAGCATTGGCTTGATTCTGTTTACAATAATCTTAGTGATGGACTTGTAGATTGTGTTACAAAGTCCAATTGGTCTGAAGTTTTTGACCATGGAAGCTTGGGGGAACTTTGGAATGAGGCAAAGCAGAGTTTGATTCATGGTCTCATCCATGGAATTTGTAGTGAAGCATTGCTTGCAGAAGTCAATTACTGAGTTACCATTGCTCCAGTACTTCTGGTAGAAGAAGGGATTGGGGCCATCAGGTCCAGGAGCCTTGAAGGGCTTGAAAGAGAAGATGACCATTTTTATTTCTCTCATTTCAAGGGGCCTATCCAGTCTATCCCTTTGAGAGCCAGATAGGGTATGGGTCATCATCTGGGAGCTTGTGAGTGTGAAGAGCTATACAAATTTTTGAAGAAGGACAATATGGATGACTTGATGTCTCCTTGATCATAGAGCCAGTTTCCACTCTCTTCTTTGAGGGAGAGGATCCTGTTTATTCTTCTTCTATTGAGAGGAGAAGTGTGGAAAATCTAGTGTTGGCATCCCCATCATTAAGCCAATTAATCCTACATCTAAGCTTCCAGAAATCCTCCTAATTTTTAGGATGGAATCTAGCTCATTGGCCAGGTTGTTTTCTAGGTTTATCAAGTAGTTGCTGAACTGGTAATTAGGGGATTTTTGGATTCCTGCAATTCAGGCTAAGATTCTTCTTTTTTTTATGGAATATATTGCCAAAAGTGTTTCTGTTCCACCGGGTCACAATCCTCTTAAAAGACTCTCAAAGAACATTTCTCTCACTCACAAAGAATTCATATGTATGCACAAAGAACCATAGGCTTGCCCATTGTGTTCATCTATACTAATTAAGTATGCTCAAATAGAATCAACTAGGACTTTAACATATTGTAATATTGGCTAAGGGACGGGTAGGAGAACTATATAATAGTGACTTACACTTCCCTAAGCACTTTGCATTTCTACTCTTCACTTTTATTTTTCAGCCCTCTTCTCATCAATTGTTTCGCAAGTATTTCTCTCATATAAAAAATGTTTCATTTTTTTTAAAGAAATTATTTTTTCGTTCTTTTTTTTTTCATGTCATATTCTTTTCAAGCTGGACTTTTCATCACTTTGAAGCTATCATTGGTCATTAATTTTCACTTAATCATCCCTTTTTTCAAATTTATCAATTACTACCACAATCTAAGCAACAATGCTCAAGGAAGCAGGGTGCAAAAACTAGGGATTCAATAAAAGGATCAAAGCAAAAATACAGCTTCCAAACAAAAGGCTACAGGCTCAAAGGGCTAACTAGTGGTACAATATCTAAAAAGGCTAAAATTCACAAGACATATCAATGAAAGCCTATTATCATCTTCTAAACAGAGCAACACTTTTATTTCGCTTCAATAACATGCATGGAAAGTTCTAGACTAAGATGTAAAACATGGAATATATGTAAGAAATCCTCACCCCACATGGCACAAGTATCAATCAAGATGGATCAATTCTACTCTAAGAAAGATAGGATCATAGTGAACGACAAAATAAGAATAAGCTATATACAGAGTCACAACCCTGAGCTTATGTGTCAGAAAGTTTGCTATTTTATTCATTACCCTAGCTGATGTTTTAACTTCAGTACCACACAAGAGGGGGGGGGGGGGTGATTTGTGTGGTGTCCAATTTTTTACCTAAACTGATTATAAAAGGACCTGGTTTTTCAATGTGTTCCTTAACCTACTATTGCTGAAATAGTAAATGCGGAAAGTAAATAGCACAAGTATTTTACGTGGAAAACACCTGGCTTAAAAGGTGAAAAACCACGACCTACTTCCCAGTAGGATTTTCCCAAAATATTCACTAAATCACTGAGCCAAAAATTGTATTTACAAAAACAATTTTGTAAACCTAGGACTAACTCTAATACCTTTTAGAAAACAACCTCTAACTGTTGCGACAACTTCAAGTTAAACTCTATTTTGAATACTCTGAGTACCTATTACAATTGCCTCTAGATAAAGCTGAAAGGTACAATATGAAACACCTACTAGAATTGAACTAGAATAAAAGATAGACACTTGGAACTGATTCTTCTATCTGGTTCATGTAGCTTCAGGTTTGCACACTTGAATCACACACGAATTGCTTGTAGAATGCCTTGCTATTTTGCTCTCAATTCCTGTTTAACTTCTGCGTTTGCGCATTGCATGTAAAGTGAAAAACATCCTACAATATATAGAGTTAGTAGATGAAGAAATAACTAGAGTTCTAATGATAATCTTCCTTGGTGGAAGAGTTCTAGTTGATCTCAACTTATAAGTCCTTCCTTATCTTGGATAGTGTTCTCTTTGATTAAGGAGTCCTTCTCCTTATCAATTATTCAACCTTTTCAATCAGGAAATATCAATTATACCAAGTAAAATTTATCTCCTTCACGTGCATCCCACATGATATGATCTGCCCGTGCCTATGCACACAAGGGATGGACCTGGTTCGTGCCTGAGCTTCCTTTGTCAATCTTTAAAACTAACCTTCACTTGGGCCAACAAATTCCCCCCTTTTTGATGATGACAAACTCCGTGCTTTTCATAAGCTTAAGCCCTGTTTAACTTAGCCCAACATCAACATAATGTTAGAACATTTTTCACTTATCATCAAGGACCAGGTTCATTAGGTTATAAACATCACTGTTCAACGTATAAAGCACAACCTTTTCCCCCCTTTTGGCATCATCAAAAAGTTGCATAAATAATGTGAGATACCCAAATTTTAAAACTTACTCATGGCGCTATTTCATTTGCAATCATGGATTAATCATCATCGATCAAGATAAGAATTTTAACCATCAAATAAATATAAACAAACAATTAGAGCAAAAGCCAACAAATTTCATTGATACTTGATATGATTCTTCCACAAAGCACAAAAAGAAATAAAAATACTGAAAACATGAACAAACAAAAACATCCCAAACTGGGTCACTGAAGGATCTACACTAGGTAAAGAGCTTAAGGATGGGAAGAACTAGGTGCTTGGTTTTTGGCTTGGAGAAGTTTCAACATATCTTGAAGAATGACGTCATTCTTCTCCTTTTCTCTTGCTAGCTCAGTTCTGAGAGCATCTCTCTTAGTCTCTACCTCTGCCAACCTTTTCTTCAGCCTCTCAATCTCAGCATCCTTAACCCCACTCTCCTGGAACAAGACTCTGACCTTGCTATTCATTGTTACCTTCTTGGATAAACCAGGTTCATTAGGAGTGGCATGGACTTCATAGTCACAAGTAATCACAGTATTTTTCCCAAAGTGATCTTTGCTTGTAGCCACTTCCCACTTCTTTATAGGCACCTTGATATGTGCAAGTACAACTGTGACAATAAAGCCATAGGGAATGGCATGAGATTTGGAGCCATTTATAACCCTATCAAGGAGTTGGGTTTTTAATCCAGGCCAATTAATCTGCCTCCCACTATCAAAACACTCCATCAAGACCAAGTCCATGAAGTTTGCAATGTGCCTCCTTTCCTGCCTAGGAAGGACACATTTGTTGATAAATTCGAGTAGCACCTTGTGGGGTGGCTTCATCTCACTCTTGTACACAACCTTCGGCTCACTTTCCCCCTTATTGTCACTGAATTCTTGGGTAATGTTATAGGCTGTAGGAAGGTTTTCTAGGCTTGGCCACTTGAGCTTTGTATAGTTATTGTACCCCTCAGCAGGTACACCTAGAATTTATCCCAACTCCTTTTCATCGAAAGAGATTTGCACCCCTTTCACCAAGATGGTAACCCTTCCATCCTTCACTTCAGCATTTTCCATAAACTCAACAGTTTCACTCCTTTCCAAACTTCCATCCATCTGAAGGACCATGTGCTTCCAACCCTATACTTTCCATTTTTTCCAACAGCAGCACCATTCATTCCTCCTCCAAATCCCTGAGGAATCTACCCTTCAGAATTGTTCTCCTGCCAATCTTGGCCATCTTATCCTTCTAAGTGTCTGATTCATCTTCCTCTTCTCCACTCCATTCTTCTTATTGGGTTTGGGAGTCTGAACCTCCACTTCCTCAATCACATCTTCATCTTGATGGACCAGATCCATCTTATCAATGTCAACAGCCTCAACAGGCTCATCCACCTTCTTCTTCCCCTTTTCAACCTTTTTTTCTTTTGCTTTCTTCTAAGGCTCTTTGCAAATCTGCCTCATTCTGCTTTAGCTGAATTCTGTTGGCTCTTCCTCTTGTGGGAGGAATTTAAATAGTGTCATAAGGGGAAACCTTCCTTTTCTTGTTAGCCCTAGCAGTGCCAGGGGTCTTAGCCTTGGAAGTTCTCTTCTTCTTTGGGTTGTAGCTCTCAATCACTTTCTTCAATAGGTCTGCGAGGGTTTCTTCTACAGATGAACCAAGTTCATCTAATTTTTCCCAAGTTTAACTAGCCCTTCAGCGGCTTCACCAAACCCACTTCCCCCTGTTTTCTTCACACTTTCCTCCATTTCTTCTGATTCTGCTCCACAAACAGCCATTAAACCTATATCAGGAGTAGGTGAAGAATCAACCACTCTTTTAACCATTCCCCCTTCTTCAGTTTGAGCACCCTCACTTCTTTTTCTTTTTTCTTTTTATTTTTACCACCTATCTTTCTAGACTCAGAAGTTTCTACATCAACCACAGATCCAACCAGAATAAACATGTTCTCCAGATTCTCAGCTAACTTAGAAATGACTTCAGTAGTAGTATTTGGGCCAAAGCTTACATGTTTTGTATCAGAAGACCCAGTTCCTCCCCCCTCAGTAGCAGACTTGAAGGATTCTTCAGAGTTCTAGGGTTCTTGGGCTTGGCTAGCTTTCAATTGAGTGTCTAATTTCTTTGATAATTCAAACCCAGCCACTGTCTTGCAAGCAAGCATCTTAAATCTTCTGTTCTTAGGATGAGGGGTGGTTGAAGATGAGGTGCATGGTGGGGGTGTGCCTTCCTTCAGTAATGAAGAGGGGTTTTTAGAAGTGTTAGCCATTGCTATACTTGGTTCTGAAGAAAAAGAGATAGATTGAAATTGGAAGATGGGAGAAGATGGAGAGTATTTCGACGACTTCAAAATTATGAAGTGAAGACAGAAATAATAATTATCAATATAAAGGAGGGGTAATTAATGGGTAAAGGCAGGCTTTTCAGACTTTTAGAAGTCTAATCAAACTGAAATTCAGTTTTGAAAAGACATTGGAGTCTTTCCCTAGTATCTAGGTAGTTTAATTCGGTTGAGAGTCTTTGAACGGAGCTGGTTCACTAGTAACATATAAGTTCAAAATAATTTTGGAATTTAGTATGACTCTACTCATGATCCAAGTATTATTATTTCAAATTACGCAGAGTGTAGAAAACATACTGTGTTATCTTGATGAACTAGGTTCTTCACCGAGAATTCTCTTGTGTAAGTCTAAATTTGCCAAAACAGATTAGAGATTAATGAGTCATTTTAACACATGGCACAAGAGTATACTACTGAAAGTATGAGATTGAGCAAGAATTAATCTAGTTATATACACTATTTCCAGATTTTCTAACCAAAAAAAATAATTTTTTTAATTATTTTAAATCTTTTTCCATATATTTTGAACTAGTCCTTTTAGGCTTAATCATCCCTAATTATAACATGTTCATTTCAAAGTGATCTCTACTTAGGGATTTTGTGAAGATGTCAGTTATTTGCTTGTCAGTAGCACAAAATTCCACATTGATCAACCATTTTTCACAGTTATCCCTCAAAAGGTGATGCCTAACATCCATGTGTTTAGTTCTATTGTGATGAACCAGGTTCTTGGTCATACTAATTGCATTATCACAAAAGATGGGGATACAACCAACATCAATTCCAAAGTCCATTAATTAATATTTGATCCACTTCAATTGAGCACAACATAAAGCAACAAGAACATACTCAACTTCGGCAGTAGATAAGGCCACTGAATTTTGCTTTTTGGTGTTCCAAGACACAAGACATGAGCCAAGAAAGTGTACCTACCTGAGGTGCTCTTTCTATCCACAAGAAAACCTGTATAATTAGCATCAGAATATCCCACAGGATTGAAATTACTACCTTTTGGATACCAAAGACAAAGATTAGTGGTGCCTTTTAGATATCTCAAAATTCTCTTGACAGCAGTCAAGTGAGACTCCTTTGGATTTGCCTGAAATCTCGCACAAAGGCCTACACTGAAAACAATGTCAGGTCTACTAGTAGGGGTTAGTCTAAGGAACCCAAACTAGTTTGGGTCCCTTTCTATAGGCAAAAGGATGAATTAAGTTCTTTTTAGCCCAACTTGGTATCCTATTCTTCCCTTGAACAAATTTTTTGTTCTTTTGGCTTGCCTTTTCTTTTTCATTACATTCACTTTTATAATGACTCGTTTTACCACACTGAGTACAAATCTTATTCTCAGGAAGTGTAAGGTACTTGCTTTTGGGATCCCATTTAGGTGGTATATTCCCAAAGCCAAGCCCTCTTCTATTGCTACTATGATGTTCCTGTAGCCATGAAAGAGCATCAGAGGATCTGTTCCATCAAGTTCTTTTTAGTTCATTCTTGACCTTGCCTAGGTCCTCCTTCAACATTCTTACCTGCTCATCCTTTTTATACAACTCATATTTTAGTTTACCTATATTTTCCTCTAGAGTGAGTTGTGTGCAATCAGTTGCCTTCTTAATTGTTCCTAATTTCAGTTTTAGGTTTTTCAGATATAAGTTCTAAAACATTTGATTCAGATGCATGAACCTAGTTCTTTAGTGCAATATTTTCTCTTACAGTCTTACTAACTCTAAGTTCGAGGTTCTTACACTTTGCTTTATTCCTTAGACAACTGTTCCTTTTCATTGTTTATATCCTCAGATTCATCAGTGAAATCGTGAAATCTAGAAGTAACTCATATAGCCTCTCTTTAGACAAAAAATTTAAACCTTGTCTTTGACATGAATTACACTTACCTCAGATTCCTCATCGGATTCTCCAATTGCCATAAGTGCTTGTTCATATCCATCTTCATCATCTGAGTCCTCATCCGAGCTTTCACCCCAAGAAACAAACATAACCTTTGTTGATCCTTTGTTCTTCTTGGGTTAAACCTGTTCCTTCTTTCTGTTTCTTCATTTAGCTCTTTCCTTATTCCATTCAATTTCCCACTGAGGGCAGTTTTTGATGTGGTGATCAGTTTTACTACACTTGTAGCAGTCCTCATTGGTCTGTTTTTCAAGAACCCTTTGTTTGCTGTAGCTTCCACTTCTTGAAGAACCTTTTTCTCTCATTAGGTACTTCTTGAATTCCTCTTTGATCATAGCCATTTCATCTTCCTCTAGATCAGAACTTTCAGTGATTCTGAGTGACAGACTTCTTTCCTTCTTGGGTACATCCATCTTCACGGTTTTCCTTCTAAGTTCATAATCAGTGAGATTTCCAATCAGCTCATCCAACTTAAAAATGGCAATGTTCTTTGATTCCTGAATGTCAGTGATTTTGCTTTCCCAAGAGACTAGCAGAACCCTTGTCAGAATCTTCTCAACTTTGTCTTCTTCAAGAATAATCCTTCCAAGAGCCTTAAGTTCATTTGTCAGTGTGGTGAACCTTGTATACATCTCTTGGATGGTTTGCACTTCCTTCATAGTGAAATTCTCATATTGAGAATATAGTAGAGTTCCTATGGACCTCTTCACTTGAGGTGTTCCTTCATAAGCCACTTGCAAAGTGTCTCAAATTTACTTAGCAGTAGTACATCTTTGAATTATGTTGTACTTGTCCGGACCAAGTCCGCACACAAGCCATTTCTTGGCCTTGGCATTCTTCTCCCATTTCCTCAAGTCCTCAGCAGTGCAGTCAGCTCTTATTTTTGGCAGATCTACTCCCTCAACATTCTTCTTCATTGTAGCCAGGGGACCATCAATGACAATGTCCTATAGCTCATAGTACTCTCCTATGATGTTGTTTCTCATTCTGTTTTTACACCAGGAGTAGTACTGGCCATTGAAGAGTGGTGGTCTAGCAATTGATTGTCCTTCTCAATTTCCAGGTGGTGCGCTGATAAGTAGGGATTTTAACCTATTATTTGCTCTCCTTTACTTGTGTTTAGGACCAAAATGCATGAAGGTATTTCCAAAAACTAATGTAATGTGCTTGCTTGTAGGGATTGTTCAAAATGAGTCAAAGGAGTCATAATCAACTCATAAAGGAGTCAAAACTTGAACAAAAACCAATACTTGTCCAAGTGATCTGAAACACGGATAACAAAAATATTTGTGCGGCCGCAAAAGCTACAACGCGATCGCGAGCACTATTTTAAGGTCTGCAAAAGGCAGATTCAGAGAGGTTGATTTTTGGGCTAAAAGAGGAACGCAGACCGCATGAGAAAGGCGCAACCGCAAAAGTACCAACACGGCCGGGATTGGAATTATGCAGACTGTGGTTGCTGAGGTTCAGAGAGATTACATTTTAAGAAAAAACAAGAAGTGCGGTCCGCATCAGAATTATGCAGCCGCGGAAGTCGCTTACTCGACCGCGACTGTGATGGATATTATGCGGTCTGCGAAACTATGCTTAACCCAAATCCAAAAGTGAAGAACATGGACTGTGATCAGAATTATACGGCCACGATAGCAAGAGTGCGGCCGCGGTCAGAATTACGCGGCCCCATAAACTCTGCAGGGGTATTTTTGTCCGAAAATTTTATCTTAGTATAAATAGAACTTTTATCATTTTAGGTGATGTTGTGTATTAGCTGAGCACGTGAGACGGATGGAACTTCTCTTTTGGGCAATTTTGTATTAGATCCATCTTTTAACATTAGATTTTCACATCTTAATCATATATTATGGATTTTATCTTCTTTTCCTCTTCAATTTCTGTTATTTCCATGAGAAGCTAGAACAATAGATAGTGTTGTGACTCAACCCTATTGTAGGTATTTAATGGGTATTGAATTTTAGGGCTTGAATGTGTATGGGTTAGTGATATTTAGACTAGTTCTTGCTAGAATTATAGAATTAGTGGTTGCAAACACTGATACATGCCTTTATGAATTAGCCTTCTCTTGAGAAAGAGTGACTAAGTCTAGGAAAACTAGGCTAACAAGGAATTGGGGTGAACTCAAGAAATTGATAGCCCCAATTAAAGGGTTAAACCTAGAGATAGTAATACCTGACTTGGGCTAATATCATTGGAATTGCATGAATACCCATTTGGACTTGAGAAAGCCAAATTGGGCAAAATCACTCAAACTACCAAGTGGTATAGAGTGAGTACTTGGGTGTGATAGCTATATTACGACCCCAACTAAATCAAGCTTGCCCTGGATTCTTGCTACCCGTTAGATATCCACCTAGGTGGAATTCACTACCCTAGTCTATTTAAACACTTGAAAACCAACATAAAAAATATTGTACTTAGTGTTAATCATTGCATACAATAGAGTAACTTTAGAAGTAGAATCAAAACCAAATGTTTGGAAGTGTAATTATGAACAAAACCCACAATTAGCTCGGATATAAACCTAATTCCAAACAAATTAACTCCCTGTGGATTCGATCCCGACCTAGTTGGGTTAAAACTGCATCGACCACCCTCGCTACTCAATAGTAGTGCAGGCTTGGACCCGATCTATTTTTGGTGCCGTTGCAGGGGAGTTAGACGGTCTTAGCTATATATCTGACTATTTGTGTGTTTTGTTTTACTTTCCTTCCGTTTTTCCAATTTTGTGTGTCAACTGCTTTTAGGTACCAAATGGCTCTTAACGAGGCCCTCGAACATATTCCTCATGGGGAGGAGGTAGATGACAATGACATGGATGAGGTTAATCTAGAACCTCAATTACAAAGAAGAGGCCGCCCGCCTCATGAAAACGTTCCAAACCCTCCCCACCTCCTCCAAGGGCAGCACATCGGGTGTTATTGTTTAAGGCTACGCAAGTGCAATTGTCCCGCCTCGGATTCTGGCAGGAAATTTTCAAATAACCAATGTCATGCTTACTCTATTGAAACATAGGGGTTTCTTCATCGGAGCTCCACATAAGTACGCATATAAGCATCTCAAAGGTTTTGTAGACACATGCTGGGGGAGCAAGCTGACGAATGTATCTGAGGACGCTTTGAGATTAAGGCTTTTCCCATTTCACTTAGAGGGAAGGCTATGGATTGGCTTGAGAGGCTACCCAACCATTCCATCACCACTTGGGATAAGTTGGCTGAGAAGTTCATAGCAAAGTTTTTCTCTCCGGGACATATGGAAACATTGAGGAATGAGATCTTAGCTTTTAAACAAGAGCCAAATGAACCGTTACATGAAATTTGGGAACGGTACAGGACAACGGTAAAAGAATGCCCCAATAACGATATGGCTGGAGCGATGATCCAACAAACATTTTATAGGGGTATCAACACAACTAACCAGTGTGTGGTGAATCAGCTCGCTGGGGATGATTTCAAGAAAGTGCCTTATGCTGATGCTTGTGACATATTAGATGAGATGGCGGACACCTCCTCAGCTTGGCAAAGTAGAGCCAACTTTCCTCAGGGTGAAACTAATGTCATCCACCTTCACAAGGAACTTCATGATCACGGACAAGCCATAACAAAGTTGACAACAACCATGAATCAATTGTCCAAGGCTCAGCTTCAGCAGGTTCAGGGGACAAAGCAAGTAAATTCCATGGAAGGGGTAAACATGATGGTCAACAAGCGAAGATAGAGAGGTCAACAAAGCCAAAACAATCAGGATCAATTTTAGCAAAGTGGTAGTGGGTACAATCAAGATGACTCATATGATGATCAGAGTGAAGAGGTTCTTTATGCCAATAATTACCAAGGTCAACAGAGCAATGCTCCAAATCAACAACAGTGGAGATCATAGGGAAACAATCAAAATTGAGGAAACCAAGGCCAAGGGAATTGGAATAGTGGCAACAACAACAATAAAAAAAATTTGGGAAACAACAATCAAAATTGGGGTAATCAAGGAAATTCAAGCACTTGGGGAGGAAACTATAATAGCAATTGGAGTAGCAACAATAATAGTAATTGGGGAGGCAATGAAAATCAAGCGGGTTGGAACAACAATAATCAAGGAAACTGGGGGTCGGGCTTTCAAAGGCCCCCGATGTATCAACAACCCACCTCCATATCCATCACAAGGGCCAAGTTCTCCAATAAATAAATGGGACGAATATAAAGCATGTTCAAACAGACGATGGAAAGAAACGCTGACTCTGATGCCAAATAGCCTCCCACAACACTTCTATTCGCAACTTGGAAGTCCAAATGGGTCAAATTTCTCAAGCGTTGAATACTCTCCCTTAGGGGGCACTACCAAGTAATACGGTAGTAAACCCGAAGGGTGGGAAAAATACGGGCCATGCTATGACCATGACTACTAGAAGTGGTAGAGGTGGAGTTTCTAGTACTTCAAACCCAACAAAGATTGTGAATGATGATGATGCAGTTGTGCAAGAAGATGATGAGCGAAGTAATGATGTGCAAGTAAATGATGAAGTGAGGATAAACATTGAAGAAAAAGTGTAGGAGACACAAGATGATGTGAACTCGTCTAGGGAACACGTGATAGACATACCGGATCCGGTAGTGCCAAAAGCCAATGCTCCTTTGCCAAGGCCTCCTCCACCATATCCTCAAAGGCTTGAGAATCAAAATAATAAAAACCAATTCAACAAATTCATTGATATGATGAAAAGTTTGTCAATTAATGTGCCATTGGTTGAAGCCCTCGAACAAATGCCGGGATATGCCAAGTTCATGAAAGACTTGATAACTAATAAGAGGTCAATTATATGTGAAACGATCAAAATGACACATCAAGTGAGTGCCATTGTGAATTCCATGCTCCAAAGATAGAAGACACCGCAGTGCCTTTAAAATTTCATGCACTATTGGTAGTGTTGAGTTTGCCAAAGCCTTGTGGGACTTAGGAGCGAGCATAAATTTGTTTCCATATTCTGTGTTCAAGACATTGGGGATTGGACAACCAAGACCCACATCCATGAGGTTGCAAATGGCGGACCGGACTATGAAGAGGCCATTGGGGATAATTGATGATGTGCTAGTTTGGGTCGGCAAGTTCATACTTCCCGCATATTTTGTGATACTCGACTGTGAGGTTGACTATGAGGTGCCAATAACATTAGGAAGACCTTTCCTAGCTAGAGGGAAGGCCTTAGTTGATGTGAAAGATGGGGATCTCACCTTCAGGGTGGGAGATGAAAACGTTGTGTTCCACGTGTGCAAGTCAATGAGGCAGCCTAATAGAAACAAAGTGTGTTCCTCTGTGGATCTTGTGAGTGAGGTGATTATTGATGACACGACTGTTGTGATTAATGTTGAAGACCCTTTGGAAGCCGTGTTGTTGAATCAAGATGAGGATGAGAAGGAAGGCTTGGTAGAATGTGTAAATGCTTTGCAAGGAATGAGATCCTATACATATGGGCCTCGGAAACTTTTCTTGGACCTTGAGCACCGGAAGACTCCACCAACAAAGCCCTCAATCAAGGAGACTCCCATATTGGAGTTGAAGCCTTTTCCTTCATATCTTAGGTATGAGTTCTTAGGCCCTTGTTCCACATTACCTGTTATTCTTTCTTCGTGCTTAACTAACGTGCAGGTAGATTCCACCCCTGCGGTGCTTCAAAGGAGGAAGAAGGCAATAGGTTGGACATTGGCTGATATTCGAGGTATAAACCCCGCCTTTTTCATGCATAAAATCATATTGTAGGAAGATTCCAAACCATCCGTAGAACATCAAAAGAGGTTGAATGAGGCCATGAAAGAGGTAGTGAAGAAAGAGATCATCAAGTGGCTAGATGTAGGGGTTGTGTACCTCATTGATGATAGTTCATGGATTTCACCAGTACAATGTGTCCCAAAGAAGGGGGCATGACTGTGATCACAAATGATAAGAATGTATTGATCCCCACAATAACCGTCACCGGTTGGAGGGTATGCATGGATTATAGAAATCTGAACAAAGTGACGCGAAAAGACCATTTTCCATTGCTATTTCTTGATCAAATGTTGGATAGACTTGCCGGACATGCTTATTATTGCTTTTTGGATGGGTATTACGGATATACCCATATTCTTATTGCACCCGAAGACCAAGAGAAAACTACTTTCACTTGTCCGTATGGCACATTTGCATTCTCAAGGATGTCGTTTGGTTTGTGTAATGCACCGACTACTTTTCAGCGGTGTATGATGGCAATATTCAGGGATATGGTGGAGAACTTCCTCGAAGTGTTCATGGATGATTTTAGTGTTGTGGGGGATTCCTTTGAAGAATGCTTGGATAATCTTGACAAAGTATTGACCCGATGTGAAGAGACCAACTTAGTGCTTAATTGGGAGAAGTGCCACTTTATGGTCGAGGAGGGCATTTTCCTCGGCCATAAGATCTCCAAGAACGGTATTGAAGTGGATAAAGAAAAAATTGAAGTGATATCAAAACTCCCTCCTCCTACTTCCGTCAATGAAGTGAGGAGCTTTCTTGGTCACGTGGGGTTTTACCGTAGGTTTATCAAGGATTTCTCAAAGTGGTGAACCCCTTGTGCAAGTTGTTGGAAAAAGATGATAAGTTTGTGTTCAATGATGATTGCATGAAAGCGTTTGAGCTACTCAAGTATAGATTGACTACCACTCCCATCATCACCGCTCCCAATTAGAGCTTACCATTTGAGCTCATGTGCGATGCTAGCAACATGGAGGTAGGAGCGGTATTGGGGCAAATAATCAACAAGATATTTCATCCGGTCTATTATGCAAGCAAAACCATGAACGACGCTCAAGTTAACTATGCAGTGACCGAGAAATAGCTATTAGCCACTATATTCTCCATGGAAAAGTTTTGCCCGTACCTCATGGGTACCAAAGTGATTGTGCACACTGATCATGCGGCACTTTGTTATTTGATGAGTAAAAAGGACTCTAAGGCTAGGTTGATGCGGTGGGTTCTTCTTCTACAAGAGTTTGATCTTGAAATCATAGACCGCAAAGGGAGTGAGAATCAAGTGGCGGATAACTTGTCTCGCTTAGAAGAGGAGGGGAAACCCCATGATGGCCTTGAGATTAATGATTCGTTTCCGGATGAACAACTCCTCTCTGTATCTTTTACTGGGATGCCTTGGTTCGCTGATGTGGATAACTTTCTTGTGAACGACATTGTGCCAGATTAGTTCTCTTCAAACCAAAGGAAGAAGCTCAAACGGGACTGCTTGGATTATTATTGCGACGAGCCATATGTTTTAAAGATTTACAATGACGGTGTTATCTGGAGATGTGTTCCGGAAGAACAGAAATTGAGTATACTTGAAGCTTTCCATTCCTCGCCCGATAGTGGTCACCACGATGGGGAGAGAACTGCTACTACGGTCCTAAGTTGTGGATTATATTGGCCTACCTTGTATAAAGACGATAGCGAGCTCGTTAGGTGTTGTGATGAGTGCCAAAGATCCGGTGGAATTTCTGAGAAGAATGAAATGCCTCTCACCACCATCCTTGATATTGATATTTTCGACGTGTGGGGCATAAACTTTATGGGACCATTTGTGAGTTCATGTGGGAACATTTATATTCTTGTTGCTGTGGATTATGTTTCCAAATGGGTTAAAGCTGTGGCTTTGCCCATGAGGCACAGAGTGTGATGGATTTCTTAAAGAAAAATATCTTCACAAGGTTCGACACCCCAAGGGCTATCATTAGTGATAAGGGTTTTCATTTTTGCAGCAAAGCTTTTGACACTTTACTCTCCAAGTATGGTGTCACTCATAAGGTGTCAACCCCCTATCACCCCCAGGCAAGTGGACAGGTTGAGGTCTCCAACAGGGAGATAAAGAGCATTCTATCCAAGACTGTCAATGCAAATCAGACTGATTGGTCAAGGAAACTTGATGATACTTTTTGGGCCTATAGAACAACTTACAAGACTCCAATTGGTATGTCCCCATATCAGTTGGTATTTTGGAAAGCATGTCATCTTCCGGTGGAATTAGGCACAAGTCCATGTGGGCGTTGAAGAAATTGAACCTTGAATGGGATGTAGCAGCCAATCTACGGGTAGAGAAACTGAAAGAACTCAATGAGTTTCGTTTCCATGCTTACTCCAGTTTGTCCTTGTATAAGGACAAGATGAAGTACTTACATGATAAATATATTTGAAACAAGGAATTCAAAGAAGGCGACTTGGTTCTTCTATTCAACTCTCGGTTACAGATGTTTCCGGGAAAGCTCAAGTCAAAGTGGAGTGGTCTTTTTGAAGTGGCACATGTGATTCCTTTTGGTGCTCTTGATTTGATTAACAAGAACGGTGAGATCTTTAGAGTCAACGAGCACCGAGTTAAGCACTACCTTGGAAAGAGTGATGATAGCCACGTTGTGGCATTGATCCATTTCAAATGATGATGGTAACATGCGTCGTGCTGCGATGTTAAATTGGGCGCTTCTTGGGAGGCAACCCATGTGTTTTTATTTCTTTTGATTTTCTTCTTAGATTTGGCATTGTTTTGGACTAACTGGTTGTGAAGTGTATGTAGGAATTGGTTGTGCAGTACAGGAAATTGACAAGGAAAAGTTTGGCTGATTGTTGAAACTTCGCGGAGCGTGCCCAAAATTTCTCAGACCGCACAAGCACTTCACCAGTGCATAATTTTGTGCGCGGTCTCATGCTTAGATAGGGTTAGATGCATGCCTTAATGTCAAACTAATGCTTAAATTTTGCGCAAATACATATGGGTAATGTTTGTATGCGTATGGGGGCTGGGGTTAGTAACTCTGCATGTCTAATTGGTATAATTTTTGGGTAATTAGTGAAAACCCTAGTTGTCAGTGTTCATCATTGCCTACTTAATTTGAATTTCATGGCCGTGCACATTTTTTTGCGGTCCGCGATAGGGTATGCGGCCGCGTACAAAATTGTGCAGTCCGCATACCCTAGTTTCAAGGCACTGATAGTTGATTAGATTACGTGGCCGAAATCATTTTTGTGCGGTTCGCGGTTGGTATATCGCGGTCGCACCCAATTTTTTGCGGTCCGCGTATTTGAACTTCAGAGACTCTATAATTTGTTTTCATCGCGGGACTCAAAATTTTGCATTCCGCGATGGGTCTTTCGCGGCCGTACTCATTTTTCTGCGGTCTGCGGTTGATAACTTTAGAGAACCAGTAGTCTGAGCTTGGTCTCTTCGCGGCCGCGTTCATTTTAATACGGTCCGCGATGGTCAGTTCGCGACCGCACTCACTTTTGTGCGGCCCGCGATGCCTTGTTCTGAGAAACATTATTTTTATTTCATCTGTACTACTTTAACACATGATTGAAACCCAATTCAATCTGTCTTTCACTACTTGTGTGTTGCAGAAAATGGTGTGTTCTCGTGGGAGATGAGACACTTCAAAGGGGAGGGCAGAATCCTCCCGAGGTCAGGGTAAAGGAAAGCAAACCTTGCCCCTATCAGTCCAAAAGGTAGTAGGAGAAAAGGCTACCCTTGTTAGACCTCCTCCAGAATCCTCGGACACAAGTGAATACCTCATCCCGGGAGACTTTTGAAGGGGAAATATGTGCAATCCCAATCGGAGTCTCAATCAAAATCATTCCGGTTGGTTAATGAACCAACCACCTCTTCTGGGTCATCTGATTGTTCAGAGGGAGGTAGTGAGGCATCGAAACCATCTTCCCCACCTGCTACAACACCTGCCTAAACACCTGCCCCAACAAATTTTGACGATGATGACGAGGTCCTAGATGACGTGAGAGGGGGTGATACTAATGTGGAAGGTCTATCCAGGTCAAGGAAGCTCTAGGTGTGGGAGGATAGATTTGTGAGTGAGAAGGACTATGCAAATGTAAGGCCCCAAAAATAAATTTATTTGCTAAGTAATTTAGGATTTCGTGGTGCCGGGTAGGCTAATTATAATATTTTATGTCCTATTAAAATGATGTATATCAATTGAATTTGGTAAATAAGTGTATAAGTCATATAATAATTAATGTGGGGTCTAATGAGAGGCCTAAGTCGAAGTCAAGTTGGAAAATTACATAATAGGCTAAAATTCCAAATGAGTTCGCACAAGTCCAAATTTTGGACGATCATATATACATATATAAATGGTTTTATGAGATTAAAAACCAATCAAATGAAATATCTTGGAGTCTAGTTTCTAACACTTCAAACCGTTCGTCATTTGGACATTCCTACACAAAGTTATGATCAAATTACCAAAGACTGGATTTATGATCAATTTTGCGACAACAAAACGGTTCCGCAGACCGCATAAGCATCACAAAGTGGAGTAGAGTCGGGAAACTATTATGCTGTCGCATATTGATTATGCTGTCGCACATAATTGACTTCGTGGGTCATTTTTGAAAATTTTTATATCCGAACCCATTGTGATAAATAAGCTTTGGGGCTTCATTTGGGGCTATTTTTTTTTATTGAATCTAAAGAGAGGTGAGAGAATTTTAGAGAGGGAATGAGGAACCTAACATCCTAATCATCCAATCTTGCACAAATTCTCAATAATCAATGACGCTAATCTCTATCTCACTATCCTTCCAGGTAAGTCCTACTTCTAACATTTCATATAAGAAATTATCAGTTCAAAAATATATTGTGGGGTTAGAAATAAGCCATGCATGTGACACTAAGCTATAGTATGTGGGATTAAAGAACTATTTTGGGTTGTTCTTGTTGAAATTGGTTGAGGGAAGAAGGAATTTCCATTGTAGAACCTTGTAGCCTATTTCACATGTTAGGTGGTTGATGAAATTCCTAAGAGAGTTACACCATGGGAAATCTTTCTAATTATTAATCAATTTTCGCTATCTTCCCATAGATTATCATTGCTAGAGGTGTTGGTGAATTGTAGTAACTTAAGGAAATCTCAAACAAGGTATGTTGGCTAAACATTCTCTCTCGGAATTGAATTCCATACTGTTTCCGTAAAGTTTAAGTATGGTCGGCTCAAAATCGCTAATTTCTACATCCCGAGTTACCCCCAATAAAAATATAAACTTGACTATTCTGAATGAGCTTTATATGAAAATTTATATGTTTAAAGTATGGTAAATTTATAAAGTTGGTATGGCTTTGAGTCATATGGTAAGTTAAAAGTAGTATATAAATTGGGTTAAGAAAACTCGATATGCTTAATATTCCTAATTGCTCCTACGTGTACTTTATGACTTGATTGAGTATGTCTCGTTGTTAATAATCTATAAAGATGTTTGAAAATGAATTGAATGAATTGGTGTACTTCCCTTTTATGATTATGATGTGTGTTCTTATTGTTGGTTGGTATATCTCTTTCTTAGGGAAGAACCCTCTGTGTTAAAAGTTTCACTATTAACGCACTTGAGGTATATGATTTCTGGAGTGTCCTATGTGCTGGTATTTGGTGGTGATCCTTGAAATTAAATGAAGTGAATGTCTGGGATATAAATAAAATGCGTCCATCGTGCCATGAATAATGAAACTTGTGAAAGGCCCAAAGAGCCAATGGAACATTGTTATGTTGAGAGGTTGAAAATGCTAATAAAAGAGTTGTACAATGTGAAAGGTTCTGAGATGAATACATTTATATGTATGTGTGTTACCTTTGTGTGCAAGATGGGTATAAAAATGTTCTTGGGAGCATCATTAGCCAAAATCGAGGAAGGGTGGAACATAAGGCTCACACCTGAAACTACACGTGTCGGTGTAAGGTGGATTGTGATTTGGGATGAAATTGTGATTGTTCCCCTAAACTGGGATGAAATTGGTACCTATGATTTGGAAAAGAAAAATCCAACCCACACGTCATATGTGGGAAGGCAGCCTAGCTGACCGGGTGGAGATCAGACTCTATGTTGCGCATATGGTTGTACTACTCTTGTAACAACTTTCTTTCGCATCATATGTCAAACCACATTGTCCGTGGGGAGCCGATCGGGCGTGATCGGACTTCGTGCCAATAAACACAATGGTAATCGGTGCTAATGATCTCAATATATATATATATATATATATATATATATATATATATACACACACACACACTTTTTTCATACTTTGGAAATCGTTATGTTTCAATTGGTTATTTGGATATTGTTGATAGCGACTTGCTGTTCTCTATGTGTTGTCTTTGCCTGTATGGACATTCTATTTTGAAACTATACTTTTAGATATATATACTAGTACTATTCGATAGTACTAACGTTCCTTTTGCTGGGGGCGACACATCTTTAATGGATGCAGGTGGTTCCACGGTAGACGACATTGATCAGTGATAGTGGTATGCTCCTTTTAGCTAATTTTGTTATCCCCACTTCATTTCAGGGTCGTGTGTCATTCGGTTATCGTGTACTTTGCACTTTGAGGTATATCCGGAGTCTTGCCGGCATTTCCATATTACTCTTCAAGTGTACTTAGTGGCTCTGTAGATAGGTTGTGGGTGGTGTTTGATATTGGGAATTAAATTGGAAATATTGGTATTTAGCGAATATGTTTTTCTTCGTATCTATAAAAATTGTAATATTTTGGATATTATGGTTGAAACTGCTAATAGAAACAAAATGGAAGTTGATGATATATATACAAAGTATGATTAATGGAGTTCATCTCCTCTTTATTCATGAATTAGTTTGGGTAGAATGAAACCTAACAGGCTTGCGCAGTCGGGTTTTCTCAGTTGAGCGTCGGTCGTGCTCCTCGGTTTTTGGGGCGTGACAAACTTGGTATAAAAGCCTAATGTTTTAATGTGTCCTAGGATGTCTCGGAGCCGTGTCTAGTAGAGTCCTTCTTATCGGTGTGTTGTCAACCACATCTATAAGTTGGAGGCTATTCCGACAATTAGGAATTTCACCCTTCTTTGATACTCCAGATCGTGCGGTAGATCCTAAGACATGGAGCTAATTTCCTAGCTATGTCTTATTCTCAAGATGAGTAATCTTGATACCATAATCCACGAGTTTGAAACAGTAAGGAGGGAATGATCCCCTTGTTGAATCTGAGGGAGATTGCCCAAGAGTTTGTTAGCAGAATGTATCGAGCCATGGAGGGATTGGTAGAACTTGTTACTAAGGGGAGTACCCTTGTTCCTATTAATGTCACTGCACCACCAAACCATGTAGTATATCAGTATGTTACCAACGTACGTTAGGGATGTGGAGTCGAGGGGCATCGATTAAGTTATTGACCTATCAACCTAAAGTCACCAAGTAAGTCACTCCTTAGTAGATCATTAGGAACAACACAAAAATTTTACTTGTGGTATATGTACATTCATATTGAAGAGTTCTTATAAACATGGTCTTAACAAGATGTTGAACACAAAACATTGCATGCACCTATTCTTTGAACGAGACGCATTACTCGTGAATCTGCTCTATCACAAATTCTCTTATTCACATCCTCTTGCGCAATTAAGTTAAATAATTATGTATTTGAATTGAGTTTTAACTCTAGGATTATCACTTCCCACTTGCTTTCCTAAATTCTCAACAAAGGACTATACTAGATGAATTTCTTACATAATCTTTTTTTTAATTAAATGGACAACATATGCTCACTTGTGCCTATGCATGCACCGTCTTAAAGTTTACCTATGTGGTGTCAAGTTCCAAGTAAAGCATCCCAGTATTGCGATCCTTATCGAGTCACTCTTTTTCTCGCTAGTGTATATGGCTTATATGGTTTGAACAGTCACTCTACTCTCATGCGAGTATCATCATGAAACCTTTTCACTATCTAGTAATATGAGGGCATATCTCAGCTCCTATCATAGGTTTACATATCGATTGAAGTGGTCACTTGTCCATATAAAATCTCTGAGTAATTTGAGGTTTTTACAAATCCGTCACATGAAGATCTTTTGTTTGCAATTTGGGAGTCAATACATGTCACGACCCAATTTTGGAGTCGTGATGGCGCCTGTCGTGGAACCAGGCAAGCCTCCCTTTTTAACTAAGCTAAATTCAGTTTCTAGTAGAAATACAATTTTAAATGAATTTATTTATAATACTAAGAATCTGAAGTTTAAAAACAATATTTGAAAAACTAAATATAAAACCTCCAACCCGGACCCGGTGTCACTCAGTCATGAGCTAATATTTAAGAAAATAAAGAATGAAGAAATAGACAACATAGTCTCAAAATAAGTGCAACATGTGGAATAAGGAAGAGAAGACGAGGTCGCGATCGCCAGCTCCTACCTCGACAACTCCAATGAAAACTCTGTCCGCTGCTCATTATCCATTGCTGGGTCCCGGTGTACCTTAATCTGCACACAAGGTGCAGGGGGTAACGTGAGTACACCAACTCAGAAGTAACGAACCCAAACTATGGGCTGAGAGGTAGTGACGGACAAATCCTCAGAAATTACAATAAACAATATACAAAAAATAGACATGTTAACAATTTATCAGAATGAGTAAATATGCCAAGTATGCCAGTATACTCTACATGCCATCATAAAAATATATGTATTAAACCACTGTGCATATGCACATAGTGCTCACAATGTCCCACAGAAGTCCACTCAGTATTATATATGGCTCTCAGGCCCAGGGAAGTTCCATCCCGGAATATGTATAAACACCGGTGACCGTAGTCACTCCGTACTGAAGTAAAAAGGCCAATCCAGCCCCACGGAGAAAGTCCATCTCCGGAATACAACACTCGGACAAGATCCATGCCCAGGGATGATCCATCCCTCACATAACATCCACTTCGGACAAGATCCATGTCCAGGGAAGATCTATCCCTCACATCAATGCGCTCACTGGGGGTGTAAAGACTCCAGAGGGGCCCTAGTGGCCCAAGAGCCATATCAAGGGAACGAAGGCATGATTTAATATCGCTGCGGTGTGAAGTCTAATCTCATAACTGTCTCAATAACAGGCTCTCGGCCTCACTCAGTCATTACTCTTCAGCCTCACTCACATGGATCACAGATGCATCCATCAGCCCGAAACAATGATAAGTATGCATATAATTAACGATACTGAGACTGAGATATGAAGTGATATGCTATAACGGGACTGAGTATATGAAATCAGATAATCACAAAATGAGACAGTAATATACGACCACTCGGGTCTCAGCATTTTTGGCGTGTAGCCTAGCATTTATACTTAACATGATTTCTAACAGGTTCACAATTACCACGTTAACAGAAGTATATATATCCTCAGGGAATAATCACTAAGCGGTGCCATTGGATAAGACAGGCCAAAAATACTCAGTGCACGCCCGTCACTTGGCATAAGCGTCACCTTAACAATAGTCATAAATCATTTAGCTCGGGGTTTCGAACCCTCAGAACCATGTTTGGAAACGTTACTTACCTCAAAACCGGCTAATAAACTACTCCGTAGTGCCCTTGCCTCAAAATTCTGCCTCCGAGTGCTCCGAATCTACCAACAATCAGATGTATATCATTATAATATGCTATGGAACTAATCCCAATCCAAATGTATCAAAAATACTCAAAAATCCCAAAATTTGTCAAATTCGACCCCCGAGCCCACGTCTCGAAACTCAATAAAATTTACACCACAAACCTTGTCCTCCCACGAGTCTATACATACCAAGAACACTGAATTCGGAGTCCAAATGACCCATCAAATCCCCATTTTAAAGTTTCTTAATCCCAAGCCCTAATTACCCAATTTGCACTGATTTGTCCCTAATTTTCCACCATAAATCCGACCTTTAATCACATATAAACGAGTTTAGAGTCCAAAAACCTTACCTCAATGAAGAAATATCGAATCCCCTCTTCAAAAACCTTCCAAAAGCTTCAAACCCAGATGAAATATTGAGAAAGATGGCTAAAATTTGCGAAGGTACGCTTTTATACTTTCTGCCCAGTGGTTCTGCACCTGCGGCCACTTACTCACACCTGCCGAACCGCACCTGCGGATCCCAGGTGCGCACCTACGGAAAACCCCAAGGACCTCAACTTCCGCACCTACGATCGACCTCCCGCACCTGCGGCCTCGCAGGTGTGGCATTACCTCGCACCTGCGGACTCTTTTCACTCAGCCAAACTTCCGCACCTGCGGTGCCATGTCCGCTCCTGCGGAACCGCACCTTCGGCTCCCCATCTGAAGATGCGAACACACCAGTAACAATAACATCAACAATATCAAAACCATTCCAAACTCCCCGTTAACCACCTGAAACCATCCCGAGCCCCTCGGGGCCCCAAACAAACATACCAACACATCATATATGATCATTCAAACTTATTCAAGCCTTCGAAACATCAAACACAATATCAAAACCCCAAGAAAACATTGAATTCAAGCCTATGAACTTTGAATTTTCTAAATTCCAGCAACGATGCCGAAACTACCCAAAACAACTCCAATTGACCTGGAATTTTGCAGAAATATCTAAAATGACATTAAAAACCTGTTCCAACTGTCGGAATTCCATTTCGACCCTTATAGCCTATTTTCCACTGCCAACCGAAAATCGCCAAAAACTAACTTTCGCCACTTCAAGCCTAATTCTACACCGGACATCACAAAATATTCCGAACACACTCCTAAGTCCCAGATAACCTACAAAGCAATTCGAGCCATAAAATCCTCATTCCGAGGTCGTTTCCCAATAAGTCAACTCTCAGTTGACTTTTTCCATTATAAGGCTATCTTTAAAGGCTACATGACTGAACTCTCACTACAACCATTCGATTTCAAGCCTATCGACTCTAACACATCAATAACATAATAACCAACATATGACAAGTGAATAACAACAATTATGATGTATGTTCTACGTAATGACGAACCGGGTCGTTACAATGTAGCAGAAGCATGTCCAACTCATAACAAATGTTTATTTTCTCTTTATACCTCCACAACATCTGTTAATTGTGTTCCTCAATGAATTCATTATGCTAGTTTCCCAACACTTGTTGGATAACTATGAGGGAACGTGTCCTTCTATGTGTCACTATAACACTTCCTTTCTAAGGACCCTTAATAGGCTCTTCATCAAGACCAAATGCACCTTTGGGGGTTATCATAGCACAAAACCTACTCCTCATGTTTCCTGTCTTTTATTAGCATTTGGGTACTTCTCAAGTCTAAATCCATGGAGAACTCATTATGACATCTGCAAACCTTCCATGATTATTATATATTGTCTCATTAGGTTCCGTTGTCTTTCCACACTCGACTTCTAGAATCATTGGCTATGTCATTATCATGTGAGGGGAGTTTTGCTATCCTTGGCATTCCACCTCCCTGGGTGGATAGGAGTTTTATTTGTCTTCCTCCCCGGAGCATTATATTAACCATTAGAACCCTTCTAACCAATACATGATTTCATCCCAATACTAAGATATCTTAGCTATTTGGTTTCACTCGCGAAAGTTTGAGATTATATGCTTTCAGATTTTTGCACATATCTTGAGCATATAGATTTGGAAGACAAGTTGTCGTATATTTAGTTATCTCATATAGGATCAATTATCGGGAAGGGTTAAGCTATTTGAATTATGATAATCTCATAAGTGTAGTTCTTTCTTCATCCTCATGGGCTTGTGGCATAGATTTCTTGTGTCAGTTAATGTTAGGAGTGTATTCAACTTCATGTGTTTCTTCTTGAAATCACTATCACATCCATGTTGCAAGAATCTTCCCATTTTGAGCTAGAACTGATTTTCCTTACACTCAAGGAGAAAACCGGTGTAACATACTTGACTACTTCTCCTTAGAGCTTACTATTGTCGGGAAGGGCATATATGGAAAGGAATAATTGTTACTATCCCTTGCATAGCTCCTCGCCTCCCAAGGATAACTGATGCTAGCGTCTTCATCCTCCGGATCATGCCTCCCATGTATCTCATGTCTAGAAAGACTCACTTCTTTTAGATCTCAGGATCACGTACATGGTTCCCACCTTATCAATGCGTGCTAGTTACCTCTATGCTTCATTTGTCAAATAATTGATGTCGTCACAATGATTAACCATGTCAGCATTGTTAGTAGTAATCCTCATGTCTCTTAGCATATAACCTTATAAAATACTCTGTTCAGTACATTAATGGATTCCTGAATAATTCCAGCCCAATCTTGAACTCCTTTGTTCCTCATTGTATTAAATCTATTGGGGATTGAAGGCTCAAACATGTCAAAGAGGAAGCATCACCCTGTGATCACTTATATTCGATAGGTAATTTTATGGTCTATTTATGATAGAACATCTTAGAGTGATTGTTGAAGGTCATCAAAGGTTTAGTGTGAGTGTTCGCGTAGAGATTTAGAGTTGAGGAGGGTGAGCGGGTTATTATCAACATTTTCTCCCTGAAGATGTTATGTGAATTGATAATGAAGGTGACATAAGTGTATTTCACTTTAGGCTGTACTATGAGTATGATGTTTCCCCATGTTGTTCTCCATGTATTCTGCGTTTTCATATGTTTATGTCTAAGAAAGTAGTTGGAAATCCTTTGTGCATCATTCCAGTGGAAATTATTGAAGGTGAAGTAAATGGATAGTTAGCTTACTCGAGGTATCTAATTGTCATCCTTATTAGGTAACTTTGGGAGTTGACATTGTTTTCGTGAATGTGTTATGGCGATGTCTGTAAGTATAAGAGGTCACCTTGAAGGCCAAAAGTGTCGTGGAAAGAAAATATTTTTCTCTTGATTGTATAACAATTGGTTTTGATTTGAAAGGTACCTTATAGGTGTATGATTGAAAAATCTGCAGTTCATGTCTAGGTATCATTATGATAATGTAGTGCTTGTAATGCTGAGATTAGTGTTATTAATATATACATTGTGGTGGTTTTTCTAGTTGTGGATGTGTTGTTAGGATGGTTTTGGTGGTTCTGGCAGGTGGATAGGCCTAATTACAAAGGAAATGCTGCCGACATTTCTAAAAAATTTGGGAGTTAGTAAAAATTTAGGGAGTTGAGGTAGGTAAGAAAAGAGATATATTAAATTAAGTGTTTGGGGGGGATTCTACTTTTCATTCGAGGACGAATGATCCTAAGCAGGGGAGAATGTAAGGCCCTGAAAAAATTCGCTAAGTAATTTAGGATTTCATGGTGCCAGATAGGCTAATTATAATATTTTATGTCCTATTTAAATGATGTATATCAATTGGATTTGGCAAATAAGTGTACAACTCATATAATAAGTAATGTGGGGTCTAATGAGAGGCCTAAGTCTAAGGCAAGTTGGAAAATTACATAATAGTCTATAATTCCAAATGAGTTCGCACAANATATATATATATATATATATATGGTGTTATGTGGTTGAAAAACCTATCAAATGAAAGATCTTCGAGTCTAGTTTCTAACGCTTCAAACCGTTCGTCATTTGGACATTCCTACACAAAGTTAGTATCAAGTTACCAAATGCTGGATTTGCGATCAATTTTGCTACCGCAAAACGGTTCCGCAGACTGCATAAGCATCGCAAAGTAGAGCAAAGTCGGGAAAACTATTATGCTGTCGCAAAATTGATTATGCTGTCGACCCCATTGTGATAAATAAGCTTTGGGGCTTCATTTGGGGCTTTTTTTTTTATATAATCTAGTGAGAGGTGAGATAATTTTAGAGAGGGAATGAGGAACCTAACATCACAATCATCCAATCTTGCACAAATTCTCAAGAATGAAGGAAGCTAATCTCTATCTCACTATCCTTCCGAGTAAGTCATACTTCTAATATTTCATATAAGAGATTATGAGTTCAAAAATATATTTTGGGGTTAGAAATAACCCATGCCTGTGACACTAAGCTACATTATGTGGGATTAGAGAACTATTTTGGGTTGTTCTTGTTGAAATTGGTTGAGGGAAGAAGGAATTTCCATTGTAGAACCTTGTAGCCTATTTCACATGTTAGGTGTTTGATGAAATTCCTAAGAGAGTTACACCATGGGAAATATTTGTAATTATTAATCAACTTTCGCTATCTTCCCATAGATTATCATTTCTAAGGGTATTGGTGCATTGTAGTAACTTAAAGAAAGCTCAAACAAGGTATGTTGGCTAAACTTTCTCTCTCGGAATTGAATTCCATAATGTTTCCGCAAAGTTTGAGTATGGTCGGCTCAAAATCCCTAATTTCTACATCCCAGGTTACCCCCTACAAAGATATAAACTTGACTATTCCGAATGAGCTTTATATGAAAAGTTAGATGTTTCTAGTATGGTTTGTTTATTAAGTTGGTATGGATTTGAGTCGTATGGTAAATGAAAACTGGTATACCAATTGGGTTAGGAAAACTCGATATGCTTAATCCTCCTAATAGCTACTACTTGTACTTTATGACTTGATTGAGTATGTCTCATTGTTAATAATCTATAAAGATATTTGAAAATGAATTAAATGAATTGGGGTACTGCTTGTTTATGACTTTGATGTGTGTTCTTATTGTTGGTTGGTATATCTCTTTCTTTGGGAAGAGCCCTTTATGTTAAAAGTTCCATTATTAACGCACTTGAATTATATCATTTCTGGAGTGTCCTATGTGCTGGTATTTGGTGGTGATCCTTGAAATTAAATGAAGTGAAAGTCTAGGATATAATAAAATGCGGCCATTGTGCCATGAATAATGAAACTTGTGAAAGGCCCAAGAGCCAACGGAACATTGTTATGGTGAGAGGTTGAAAATGCTAATAAAAGAGTTGTACACTGTGAAAGGTTCTGAGATGAATAAATTTCTATATATTTGTGTTACCTTTGTGTGCAAACTGAGTATAAAAATATTTTTGGGAGCATCATTAGCAAAACCGAGGAAGGGTGGGTCATAAGGCCCACACCTGAAACTAAATGGTCGGTGTAGGGGTTGATTGTGATTTGGGATGAAAGTGTGATTATTCCCCTAAATTGCGATGAAACTGGTACATGGGAATTGGAAAAGAAAAATCAAACCCACACGGCATATATGGGAAGACAACCTAGCTGATCGGGTGGAGAACAGACTCCATGTTGCGCACATGGTGGTACTACTCTTATAACAACTTTCTTTCGCATCATATGTCAAACCA